>JANRGW010030621.1:329-44847 GCA_024733675.1 Psilopsiagon aymara | reverse complement strand
AGAGCAGCCTTCCAGTATCTGAAGGGGGCTATAGGGATGCTGGGGAGGGACTCTTCATTAGGGACTGCAGTGATAGGGCACGGGGTAACGGGTTCAAACTGAAACAGGGGAAGTTTAGATTGGATATGAGGAAGAAATTCTTTACTGTAAGGGTGCTGAGCCACTGGAATGGGTTGCCCAGGGAAGCTGGGAATGCTCCATCCCTGGCAGTGCTCAAGGCCAGGTTGGACATAACCTTGGGTGATATGGTTTAGTGGGAGGTGTCCCTGCCCATGGCAGGGGAGTTGGAACTGGATGAGCTTAAGGTCCTTTCCAACTCTAACCATTCTATGATTGGATGGTGTGAACTGGCTCTGGCCGAGTGGGAATGCCAGAGAAGTTGATATTATTTTTTTCAATAAATATATTCAAGGTTTTATTTGATCTAATGCTAGTGGATACATTTGCACACAAGAAGAACACTTTGAAAGTAATGTGCTGTTAGACTGGAATAAACTAGAGTTTAAGATGGAATTGAAGAGATGAGATGCAAACAGAATTGTTTACAAGTCCAAGGAAACGTCTAATGCTTGGGTGATGAAAAGTGAAATCACAGATTTTAGGAGGAAATATTGCAGTCAGTAGGGACATTGGTTCCCCTGGAAACAAATCGGTAGGAATTACCTGTCTTGCCCTTCAGAGATGATGGTTTTTTAGTCTCCTGATCTTAGAGGAAAATGCGCTGCAAATCACATGTCCAACTGTGACCCTTTTAACAAGTGTATTTGCCAGGAATGATGTGCTGTCTAAACCCTGGCCCAGCCATTTAAATCTCATGCTGTTCATATTCTGGCTATGTAAATGCCATGTAGTACAAGCGGACTGTGTTGGAGTTTACTATGCAGTGGTACAGGGAATGGAGTCCATCTCCTGGAGCAAAGAAGCGAGGACGGCAGCCAAGTCCCTTGTGATAAGCATGCCCGTGAGGGGTGCAGTGCATGGTGAAGCCTGGAAGTTTGCATGGAGTAGACATGATCTTGTCTTCAAGTTAAAGGGTTTTGAAGTCAGTATCCAGTTGTTGCTGTCCACAACTTTGCCTGGATTGATTGCTGGTGCCCAGGTTGTTGTTTTGGCAGATAGATAGTGAAAAACAAGCTGGAAAATGCTGTATATTTATGCCCATAAACTCACCTCCACTCCCATATGCTTATCCTTCTCTTCTTGGGGTTTTAGCAGTCCAGTGCATAAACAAGTATGTAACTTGTATGTGCAGCATAAATTAACTAATTTACAATTTGAAGAGCACAAAAGGACTCATGAATTTTGCAAAGATTATTTTTGTAATCAATTGAAAGCAAAGTGATGAAACCGTTTATCCAACTCATTAAGTGAACTGACCCCTGAAGGTTAATGTAGAGCTATTGAAAGTGCCAGAGCAATGAAGGAGGGAGAGGGCTATCAGGGTGACTATGGCATGTGTAGTCATATTGCCTCTGCGCTGAGCGGGCTGTGGGGTGGGATTCAGTGGACTGATTTCTTTGGTTTCCAAGCACTTCCTGAATAACAGAATAGTTTGTGATCCAAAATGTACCCCTGCTGCTAGTAAGCAGCTCCATTCACCTTTTCTCCTAACAGCCATACATCTGAAACCTGAGGAGTGATGCTTATTAAAGGGTAAAAAGTATCTTTCAGTGAACATGACAGAAAAAAGCACACCACATGTGAAATAATAGCTGCTAACTGAACGTGCTTAACAGGTCAACGGCAGCATACAACGCGCCTATTTCCTCCCACCTATATTGGTTTTACAGCAGTACAATTTTACTAGCTGTATAAACTTCATTGATTGATCTGGATAAGAGGAGTAGCAACCCAGTACCACTTAATGGCATCTGCCATGTGATGGGTATTTCATGGCATCTCTGATAACTTTTTAGGTAGCAGGTATTACAGTGAAGTTGAAGTTGTCTGACTTATCTGGTGTCCCAATGATCATCCACCATTCACCTGAAGGACCATTGGTGGAGAAGAGCTATGGTACTCACTTGTGATCCCTAGAAGCACTTCTGGATCTTTCACACTGCAGAAAGGAAGATTAGGGAAAGTGTTAATTGCTCACATTCAGCACCTGCTTAAAAGGTTTGTGCCTTGATTCCCTTTGCAGAGAGCTGGGGGTGGTGTGGGAGGAAGAAGGATGCAGTGTCTCCAGCTGTTTGAAGAATTCCTGCCATCAAGCATCCACCCCAGGTCTGAAGACGGGCTTTGTAAAGTGCACTTCATGTTGATCTCTGTTTCACTTAGGCTGATGTTCAATGCTGACAACAAGCTGTTCTGTAGTAGCTCTTATTATTTTCCCAGACAGCACCCTTAGGACTGTATAAATGGCAGCAACAGGGAAAAAAATATTGAGAACATCATTATTCTCTAAGTGAGTTTCTTTTGTTACAGAACTTGGAGAATCAGGAGCATTGAGACCCATAAAAGTGTCTTTGATTATTAGTTCTTTTGATTTCAGGTTTTTTGCTGAGTTGGAAATAAGATGGGATCCTGACTGAAGCTTGCACTTAAGATGATGGCATTTCCTGGAGTTTATGCAACACATGCTCGTTAGATTGGATATAAGGAAGAAATTCTTTACTGTAAGGGTGGTGAGGCACTGGAATGGGTTGCCCAGGGAAGCTGTGAGTGCTCCATCCCTGGCAGTGGTCAAGGCCAGGCCGGGCAGAGCTTTGGGTGGCATGGTTTAATGTGAGGTGTCCCTGCCCATGGCAGGGGGGTTGGGACTGGATGAGCTTAAGGTCCTTTCCAACCCTAATTATTCTATGATTCTATGCTATAACATGATGAATTGGTATAATACATTTGAGTGTTCATAAGACAGAAATACTCATTCTGCACTTAAATAAAATTAGAGGTAGTTTAGAACCAAATCTTATTCCTAGACAAAATCTTACAGGACTCAAAGTAAAGAAACAATGTTGAAGAAAAGGCATTTTTTTTTCCCTTAAACCCCGTGAAAACCCATGGCGTTCTGGTTCTTTTTTTCCCCTCCTAGGTTTAGAAATACATTAACATTCTCTTCCATGCCAAATCCAAATGTAGAAAGTACTTGGTAATTCATCTACCTGCTTATGTTTCCAAATGTCAGAGCTGTAGCTTAAGCCCGCTTGTGATAATGTACTTATTGGCCAATATTAATGATAGCATCAGCATAACTGGCTTGGGCATTTTATTTTCTGCTTGCAAAGGATTTAGGTAATGCTTATAATGCTGAGCAAGCCACCACGTCTGTTCCTGGAGACAGAATGCTGGCTCTGTAACCAAACTGCATGGAGATGGGGCAGGTTGTAAGGAGTGAAGGAGCTTCCCTGGGTGTTATGTGACTGGGCCTCCTCATGGGTATCTCACGTTTGCTATAACACCTCAAGATACCAGAGGACATCTGGGCTTTGACTAAACGTTCACTGAGTACAGCATGAGTGATAACTGGGCTCCAGCTTCCTGTGCATGCATTCCTGGTCACCATGGAAAAGGAAGTTATTTACTGTTGCCTAATTTGCAAAGGAAGAACATGTATTTACATTGTATTACCCTGCTTCTTCTATAGGCTAATAGTGCTAAGGTAGCTTATCAGATCTCGGTAAGAAAAAGGTTTTTCACCTAAGAATTATTCAGGCCCTTTTTAATGCAAAACATAGAAAAAATGTCTTGAATTTTCCTGTCCTCTTTAGAGCACATTGTTACCCAATTGTGCTTGTACAGGTTCACTTGAGATGTAGTTGATTAATTACACAAACTCTTCCCGAGGCAAAAGAGCAGGCTTATCAGTTCTGGCAGATGCTTGTAGGCTCTTCCTCCACAAGGAGCTTTGGGCAGGCACATCTTTTGCTGTATGTCATTTCCATGTCCAATGAGGCACTATATGTGCTGCTGTCCCTCTCATGGGGTCCAGATCTAGAGCAGTGGGCACAGTATTGTAGTCTAGCCATATGAACTGCTAGGTCATTTTTGTCATGTAGGCAAGCGACTGAACTGACAGCAGGAAGATGCTAATACTTGGCTATGACCAGCCTGATATTTCATTAGTATCAATCTCTTCTTGCATGTTAAGCTTCTTCAGAAAAGAAGTGTTGTCCTATCTGCATGTTTATTTCCAGCCCCATCTTGCCAATTATTCAGGCTTTGTCATTGAAATCCTGTCTGTTACTAGAAAAAGCCCTGAAGACAAATCTCTTCAGGGCCCGCTTATGCAATGGAAAGCAGTTTAGAGATTATTGCCACTATAAGAAAAAGAGATGAATCTGAAACCAAAACTGGCGATTTAACAGGCAATTAATTGTCTAGCAGAAATAGCCTGCTGTGCTTCTGAGATGCATAAAACTGTCTGCAGAGCAGGGGTCAAGCTTGTGAGAGCCAAGCTGGAGAGCTTCTGTGGCATATTGCAGACATACCTATGAGAGCAGCTCCAGCTCCTCACCAGAGGGACAAATTGTTGGACAAAAGTTAAATTTGAAGAAATATTGCCGCAATTTGGGCTTATATTGGAAGTTACCTCACCATAAATCTGGTATAAAGCTGGAAAACTTGACTGTTCTCTGCCACCACTGCTTGCTAAAATGGCCCTGTTTTCTTTTTTCGGATGACTACATAAAGAGCACTGATTGAGCAAGACCTTCTTAAGCTGTGGGTCCACTTGTGGTTTGTATACCCACGCTCATGTAGTCCTCGCAGTATTTCCTTGGAAACAAGCTCTGAATAGTCATCACTGAGTTATTGCAGGAAGGATTCAGAGCCACATAAAAAGGACTTTAGTTCCATGCTGCAAGTGTAAGGGCTGTTGCAATGAGTCCCATGTTTCAGTGAGGTACCCAGCAGAATGAAAGCTGTTGACAGTATTGGTAAACATGTTAATCATGACATAGGACAAGCGGCCAACTGATTGCACATCTCATCGCAGAGTATGGTAATTGCATTCCTGTAGGTGTATAGAAGGTGTCTTGAAATGCGGTGACCAATTCATATGCTGTTAAACACTCTTTGTTTCCATTGGCATATAGGAGAAGGGCCTTACTATTTTCCTTGGGGAAAAAAACATCATCTTGTTGTCTACTGCAAAAGAAAGGAGTGGTTAGGTATTGTAGAGGCTGTGTAGGAGTTGTCTTTTATGATGAGGTGTCAGCTGAAGGTCAAGGCAATATTTCTGCAGGAGTTCATTAGATAGCATTTAGTAAGATGATGTTTCCTGAAGGAATTCCTCTCGCTGAGAAAGGTCAGTTGATAAGGAAGTGATACAGTGGATACAGATGGCTGCACATGTTTGAGAGGAGAAACTACACAATGGGAATTTGTCATAAAAGGGAAATCAGAACGACAGAATTAAAGAAACAAGTGAGTTGAGTTTTGCTGCTTGAAGGGGGAATGTCCTTCATGCACTTTTTGTTTGCTTTTCAAAGACTGGGTCTCAGCTACCTTCATGATATATCCAGATAGCAACTTCACCTCAGCAAGTTACTAACACGGGGGAAATTGTGCTGTCCCTTTCCTGACTGTAATTGTCTGCAGAGTGGTGTATGTCACTTCCAATTTGAACACCAGCTGAAACTCCTTTGATGTGTTTTGCCTAGCAGTTATTCCTAGGAGGGGATCCTCATTCCCATCTATTTACAGCTTGATTGGTAGTGGGGGAGATCGGCTTGCTTTGCTGGAGCTGAGCAGGTGAAGGTTGGAATGTAATCATCACTAAACAAGATCCAACACATTATCTCACAGGCCTTTTGAGTGCCTTTTCTCCTGACATTAGGATTCCTATGCTTGACCCCATCAGCGGTTTGTTTTGGTTTCTCTTTTTAACCTGGTGACTGATTTATTGACATTGCAATCAAATAATCGCCAGGAGAATCAGTGCAGTTTGCTTCAGCAGAAACAGTGTTTAATATGTCAAGTTTTATTAAGCAAGACCCATTATATAGCTAAATACTTGATCAAAGCACTCCACATAGGATTGAGCCCACTATGCTTTCACAGAAAGTGTGCTAGTGCCTCAATGAATGGACTTAAAAGGTTAATGTGAAAAGATCAGGAACAACCTCATGCTGCCAAAGAGGAAGAGAACAATTCAGATTGGGAGATAGAGAGGGTTTCCTGCAAGTAAGTCTCCTTGGTCACCTATAACTCGCTGCGTGCTGGCTCTGTTCACTGGCTGGAATGTAATGAATGAAGTGACTTTCCTACCATAAGCAAGCACTCAAAGAGATACGCAAAACATAGGACTGAGCAAGGACAGAATTATTGGAAATAAAGTGTTTAATGGGAAAACACCCAACAAAACTAAGGAAGTCCCATAGTTTAGCTCAACTAAGCTGTGGTTCTGAATCAGCATTTGGAGGAGTCTCTCAGTCCCAACTCTCAATAGTGGGAAGCTTGGTGACCAGAATAGTGACTATTTTCCCTTCCCCACACTGGGGAGTGTTCCAAGAAGATGACACTGTGTTACCCATTGCAATAAATATTTGGAAGGATATTGCCACTTGATGTGTGCTTTGAAAAAAGGTTTTAATGTCTGGACACAATTGTGGAATGAAATCCATGTTTCTTTTCTGGCAGGCTCAGTGCTTGGTGGTTTTCCACATCTCCATGGAAGTGTACCTCGGTTCAGATGTGTCTTTATGCCTTTGTTTCATGCATAGAGGCTCCTTCCTTTATGTTGCATCTGTGATGGATTAAACACGATCAAGAGGCAGATCTACAGCCACTTAAGGGTCAGGAGCTATGGGTGGTCAGGCTCAGAAGACCCAACTAGTCTGACTTTTCAAGCCAGAGAGCAAAGCTCTCTTCTAATTTTCATAGCAATGGTGATGTATTATGTTTTTAGAACACTGAACGAAAGCCAAAACCAAGTTCTGTAGTGCTCATTTTTGAGTTCAGAGATAGTAGAGATCCAGAAAGTCTTTAATAGCCTTTCTTTACTCCTACGAAAGCAAAATCCTCTTTGAAGACAGCCAAAGAGAGCATTTCACCTTGTATTAAAACCAGGAAGGATGAACACCTTTCCGAGATCGCCTGGACTGAGGAACCAGGCTCCTTTGGCTGAGATGGCCAGTAGGACCCAGTGTTTGTGCACAATAATCAATGCTGAACTGGTGTTCTTTGTAGCATCACTTCTGGGAATCCCAGAGCTGCTAAAACAACAACTCCAGCTATTGAACCAGTCTCACAGGTAATCAACCTTTCCCTTATATCATGTGCTGGGTTTCTTTTTAATTAGAAAAAAAACGCTGCTTCTTCCAAGCAAAAGGCTTCTGTCATTAGCACTGTGTGTCTGTCTGGGCATTTGGTCCCAGATTAATTTAGAAGCTGAAGCAGAAGCAGTCTCATGAGTGAATTGAGGTTTTTCCCCTGTCATCAAGAAAGATCAGTACTGCTATGAAACACTTTCAGGAAAGTCCCACTTTGAAATGGCCTTTAATGCAGGTGATTTCTAACGGGATGCTGAAATATGACAGCAGGAAAGTGTGCAATGGGCTCCAAAAGTCTGATGACAGTCTAACATTTATCTTTTGTGTTGCTAATCTCTCCTGCTGCCAGTAGATTAGTTTTCAGCCTGTTGAAATAAAAGCTCATTCACCCTTTCAGGTCCCAACACTATACAACTGGGATGTAGGTTCTGATTGCTCTTTTCACTCTCTGTGTGCCTTAAGTTGAATATTACTATCTTTTTCATATGGCAAATTGCTATGGGTAGACCACAGCTTGCCATGTCCCAGTTTCCAGCTTGTTTCAGTGTTTCCTGTTCACACCTGCACCTATTTGTGTACCTTTCCATAGCAAAATCTACCCCACACCCCAGCTCTTGTGCCATGTTGACCACCAGCACACAGCGCCTAAGCAGCATTTTTGAAGTGCCACTGAAGCTCCAAATACTGCATCAGTGTATCTGAGAAATGTGGCTTTTGGCTCTCTGCTCATCTGACCTTGGATGTGACTTCCTGCCTCTTCGGAGAATTTAAGTGGAAACAGATTAAGCTGCAGCTACAGTGGGATTATAGCCTGTCTTGTGTAAGAGTAGCTCTACAAACCTATGTTATGCCATGATGAAAATGGCAGCAATACTTGGTTGAGGAGGCTAAAATGATGTGCATGCATCTTGGATTCTTTGACGTTCTCCATTTAGATTTTTCCTGCAATGTAATCCTCAGATGTTCAGTTTCATTTGTGTCACTTGACATAGATTAATGACACTGCAGCTCTGAATAACTTTATTACCTACTACCGTGTATTGATGCTAATGAATTATGTTATTTCTGCACCATTATGTGTTATCATCCTTCAGTACAACTGAGACGCAGTATATTGGTACTTGAATGATGTCCTGCTGCTTCTTATAAGTTGAACTGTGTTTTATTTCCATGGTTTTAGATCTTTAACTTTCCTTGATTTATATGGCTCATTTGATGTTACATTTCTGAGTCCCTGAGTGATTGCCCAGGGACTCTTTCTTTCAGAAGAAATACAGACTATGAAACATCTAATACTCTGTCCAGACATCCCCAGTGTATTTCCATCAACTCAATGATGAAGACATGTACTATTCTCAGGGATCTCTTTTGTCTCATTCACTAGATGTATTTCGAGGCACGCACTAGAGCTGGTGTGCAAGGGTGTGTGTTTTAGGCATGATGAAGCTAACTGAATCATGCAACTAAAAGATCTTAAGGGATCCTCTAGATGGTTCATTTTTAAGTTTTTATATAAGTTCTTTCACCTTGAATGTGACCTTGTTTCTCAGTTTAGATGTCCTGTACTTTTGCTTACTGTTTGTGGAATATATTAACAGCTTTTCGCTTGTTCGGTAGACTGGAACTTAAATTAAACATCAGTTATCTGGCACCTTTTGTCATATATGGCCCCACTTCTACTGCGAGCTGCATTCTGTTCATGATCTATTTATAACAAAAGGCCTTTATTCAGTATTTGCATTGGTAGGAAGAAATGGAGTTCATCCATAAGTATATAAAATCCTAACATCTGCAGTCATACTGGTCTGTAACAAAAAGAATCTGGTTTATTGGGGAGTAAGGGAGAAGAGTGAATAAATCACACTGCTGCTGTACTAACTGCCTTGATGTGTTGTTGTTTAGTGTCTTTCAGACCTGTATAATTTGAGCAATACTGCTAGTAAGAAATCAATGTGCTCAGGCAATTACCAAAACAGGGCAGTCCCATAAGATTTGTTGTGTTGGTTGTCATAAATAGAACGGAAGACTATCTGTAAATGGCAATAAAACACTGCAATGAAAACCTGGCTAATTATGTTTCCCTGCAATTTCAGTTTATAATACCACCTCAATAGGTATTAGACTTCAGGATGAGTAAAGTATTTTGGATAAAGGAGATGAAGTCGACAGAATTTAGTAGGTTATGAAGTCATATAAGACTTGTATTAATTTTAAGGTGGGTCTGCTGTCACATGGAGTATCAGCCAATGTAGAAGGGGTTTCCTTAGGTTCATGTAAATGATCTTGTTCAACCTGACCACATTTAAAAAGGTGAACCAGGTGAACTAGCTCAGCTCTGAAGTTTCCATAAATGCATCCCTCCTCGTGATCCCAAATTGTGCACTAATAGTGAGGTTTGCGGTTTAGGACAAGTGATCTTTTATTCTCCATGTCTGCAGTATGCCTTGAAGTTGGCAGTGTCAAGTATTGGGACAGGGATCTGGGAGATAAACTGTGGGCTTACCTGCATCTTACCTCTTAGCTGGGACCTGCAAGGGACTTTTCCTCAGAACTTGGCACTTGCAGCACCAAACTTCCCTGCAGATATGCAGTTTATCAGGATGCACATTCTAGTTCCTGACACTCTCAACTTGCCTGTCCTTGCAGGATAGTGTACCCATGCACTACTTCTTCCAGACTCACTTTTGAGGAAGTATCAGGTGGCTTCTCCTAAACTTAAGTAGTTCTTGAACACAACAGGTTCTTTTAAGACGTACTTCTTAGTGCGGAGCTGGAAAAAGAGTTAAGAAAGAAACCTTAAAAAAAGGCAACAAAAAAAATGTCCTAATATTCTTTGTCATCTTGATATTCTGTGACAACAGTTAACAGTAGCTATTCTCAGCTATTCCAGCATCCTGACTTTCTCGCTTGGGAAGGTGAAGAAATAATTAACCTGTCAAGAAAGTCTTCTCTTAGTTCTTTTAGCCACCATCTCTCTGGCACTTCCCAGGAGTCATAAAATCATAGAATAGTTAAGGCTGGAAAGGACCTTAAGATCATTTATTTCCAGTCCCCCCTGACATGGGCAGGGATGCCTCACTATAGAAGTCAACTATAAACCAACTCAATATCTAGCACCCCTAGCTGATCACAGCAGCCTTTTGAACTTCATCCCACTATATTAAGACAGTTCACTTTGTCTTCCTTTTGCTTACTTACTTGCTTTCTGGTGCTTCTATCCAACAAAGTATAGTTTTACTGACTTTGAGCTGATTATGATGACTTGTTTTCATTTCCTCCTTCTCCCAGGAATAGAATTTTCTGGTCTCCCTGAGCTTGTACCAGCTGGTTTATTTCTGGATATGGTACAGGATTTTTTAAAGTCATTATATGATTTAAATGGCTAATGAAGATTTTCAACAGGATTATAATATCAGGAAATGAGCTGATGCATTTGGTTTACACACTGCAGTATATGGTTGTTTGTCTTTGAATGTTTTACTCCCTTTGTCAGGTATCTTCCTATCACTTAGATATGCTTATGCTGCAGTGAGAATTGCTCTCCTTTCTAAGAAAGCCTTGAAAGGCTGACAAAGATGCAAAGCCAGATGGATGGGTTTAGGAAGTTATTTGTCCTAGTGCAACAGAAACCTGGTACTTGATGCCCAAGCTGTATATCAACGTAATGATTAAAACACTTGTTATCACCTGTAAAGGTGTAATGCTCCAACCATTTGATCATATCTACCCATCCTTCTAGCTACTCTGCTACTGATTTTCAGGAGAGAAAGTTATACTGCCTTCACACAAAAGGCATTCCCATCAAGCCTGCTGTGAGATGGGGGAGGTAGAAGAGGGAGGAGGTATAAATGTATCATCCCCTTGGCCTTTTCTGTGCTTCTGTAAGTGATGATGATCGCAATATATGATAGCAATCTCTAAAACAATTTTACTACTGAAATACCCACATGTTAAAATGGGGCTATATTTGCAGCTGTAAGCTCATGGGCTTTTTAAAAAACCTCTGAAAGCATCAAGCAAACTGTGTGCTAGAACAGATTTAGTGAACTTCTTATTTTGTTCTGCAAATGATTACATGGTTTAATCCTAAATGCAAGATTAAGGAAAACTGCAGTGAATTACTTACTGCCAGGACTTCATAAATCAATAGAATATTGCAGTGCTTAAATAACTGCACTTAGTTGTGCTCTTGTTTTATTCTGCTCCTGGTGTGACTCTTCTTTGGTTTCTCAGGATCTTCCTCACTTTAATAAATCATTGTTGTGATGGTGGCTGTATGTTGTTTGTAATTCATCTGTCTGATAGCGTTCGTTAGCATCTCCCAAGTAACAAGCGATAGGACAAGAGGAAATGGCCTCAAACCGCACCGGGGAGGTTTAGATTGGATATTAGGAAAAATCTCTTCTCTGAAAGGCTGCTCAGGCATTGGAACAGGCTGCCCAGGGCAGTGGTGAAATCACCATCCCTGGAAGTGCTCGCACACAGTGTAGATGAGGCCCTCAGTGCTATGGGTTAGCGGGGGCCTTGGCAGTGCTGGGGTAAAGGTTGGACTTGATGACCTTAAAGGTCTTTTCCAATTGAACTGAATATTATTTTTAATCTTAACCAAGGTCACTCAAAGAACGTAAGAGAGTTCCTGCGGCAAGCAGCATAGAGAATCAAAGTATAGATACTTGCATACTCAGTATTAAGGCAACTGAGGTTTTGTAAAGCGGATTTTCCAAGCACACACACATAATTCCATAGTTAACATCAAACTTCAAGGATTTAAAATATAAGTAAAAAGACAGTCTAATGCACTTTGAACCAAATGGGCAAAGAGGTCTTTAACCGTGTGACATGTTTGGGTGTAACAGCAGGGCTGGCCTGGGCCATTAAGCTACCTGCTCACCCCAGCAGCTAAAACAGGGCTGAACAGCCCCTTAATTAGTGGTACTGCATGGCTGGATATTGGGCTGTGACATGGCTGTGATTGGGGTTGTCAGCTCAAACAGCTCCACAGAACTGTTCCTCTTTAGCTGGGCTGAGCAATCAACTTGACAGATGAACTAAATGTCATTAATATTGTCATAGCTGTTATGATAGGGACTTGTGGAGTAAATTTTATGCTTGGCCTGCTAAGTTTTCATGACAGTTCTGCAAAGTGAATCTAGGTCTGTAGCTGCACTGAATGAAGCAGCCCTGGAATTGAGCCTTCTCTCTGAAACTTCTTTTCTGTTGGGTTGTCTTATTATCTCTGCCAGCAGGTCGCTGTTGTCTCTGATGTACCACAACTTTGACAGCTGAATCCTTGAGCGCAGAATGCCTCCCAAAAACCAGCTGTGGTTTTCCTAGCAAAGACATGATAGAAGCAGTCTCTTTCTTTTGCACAAAATATAGGTGTAAAATAGCTGCAGTCTCATCTGCTTCTTCAACAGGCTGAATCCTAGTTTCTTAAAGAGACATGCTAAGTACTCTGCCAATATAAAGTATTGCATTTTAATAATCTAGATGTAGTTGTGCTGTTGCAGCAGATGCCTGCTGTTGGAGTTCAACTTTGACTCCATCTGCAAGTTGAAATACATCCTTTGAATCCCAGATCCTTTCCTCCTGCCTCAGGAGTTTTAAATCCAAAAATTGTCTCAGGGTAACCTCACCAGAGTGAAACACCTTGAATACAATCTGATTGTGAGGGTTTCAAGGGTGTGTATGCTGGCAGCAAGGCAATGCATCAATACCTATCAGCTCCGTGTTTATAAAGCAACAGTAGGCTGATTCCTCTGAGTGGAAAAGGGGTTTGTTTCCTTGGTCTCACTGCAACCATGCTGCGCTAATGGGGATACAGGTAGGAAAGCACAGAGAACCCCCCCACAAAGGGAATTGTGCATCACACCAGGCAGTGCCAACAAAAGCCCCTCTTGTTCTTCCCAGCTGCAATCATATGAGGTCAGCTTATTCAGGGCTGTCATGAATTAGGGCAAATACGGGAGTTTTAACAAGTGTTGTGTACAGCACTGAGATCAGTGGTATTCATGGCCAGCAAATATTACCTAGCTCATTTGCTTGAACACAGCTGCAGGAATAAATCACCAGAGGCAGACAGGGTACCGGAGCCCTTGTCCAAGCAGCTGAATTTGGTTAAATAATGTGGGCACAGCAGCATTGTGGTGTCTTTTGGTGGTATCCTTCTGGGGTGTATGCAGTGGCAGATGTAGCTGAATTTTGGTCCGTGCAGGAATATACGTATATCAAAAGGGTTAGTGGGCAGATGCTTACCTGGTATAAATTGATGTGGCTTCATTAACTTCTGTGAGACCATGCTGATTTAGAGCTGCGGAGGAGCTGGCTCTGTGAAGCAGTCCAATTTATAAATGATAGCATCATCTACTAGGAAGTCAAGTCAGGCCAACCTCTGCGCTACGACATTTCCTCTGAAACTCACTTTAATAAGGTAATATTTTCTTCCAGTCCCATAAATGCAAATCAACTGAACCGCACTTCACATACTTTCTGGTCTAATTAGAAACTCTTAGTCCAACTATACAGCAATGGCAGGTGAAAGTGAGTTATTCCAACCATTTTTCATTTTAATTATCTTGATTAGCTTTTGCTTCTGGGCGATTTTATTATGTCTTGTTTCAGAAATGTCCTTTAATTTAGGGCAATAAATAAACTTTTATTTAGCAAGCTGGGGAAACTGGAGGATATGATGCAAAGAAGATTTAACTCATTAAGCATTAATGTTACTAATATTCTTACACTAATTATTCATTAAGTTGATTGTCTTAGCAGAAAACTAGGCTTGGCTTCTCTTGTGGATCATCACATTTTATTTGCATGTGCTATGAAAAAGATAGAAATAGTAAAGCTTACCTAAGTTAATTCTCAAGAGGACATAATGCAAGGCATGGATTTCTGGCTACTCAATGTGCTTAAGGTTTCCCATTTGGTCTTTAGCTGGAAAACTCCATGTATATCCTTTCACATACTTTTAGAGGAAGTGATATCTATTCCTTCCTAGTTTCTGACAAAAAAAGGCAGCTGGGAAGGAAGGAGGAAACCTCCCCTTCCAGCCTCCAGAGAATCCCATCATAAACAGAATTTCTGATAACATATATACAAATATGTATGTATATATATAAACCCCAAACAACAAACCCAAACTGGAGGATGTTACTGTGTGCGCTAAAGCTTCTGCTGCTCTGTAGTTCACAGGGGCAGTAGCGTGTGTCTGTTTTCCCAGTAAACCCATATATTAACCATTTTCAAAGACAGCTGCCAGAATGGGGCATAAGAATGAAGAAGCAGCCCGAAGTCAGCCTGTTTGTGTAATAAGGGAGGAAAGTTGAGGAATTACTTGATCCTGGAGCCTATGAAGCTTCCAGCTACTAAAATGCTTGATACAGGGGATGCGTGTTGAATTCACACCTCTGCATATGAACCTGCACTGTTAGAAAACCTCCTCTGAGCTGCTGCAGTGCCTGGAGACGCCTGTATTTCACACTTACTTTTCCTGTTGGGCTCTGTAGCCCTCTGCAGAACTGCAGATCAGAATTGTCTCTCTCTTGACAAAGCATCCTCAACATCTGAGTTCCCCTGAATCTGTGCCCCAGGGATGTCGCTGAGGAGAGCCATAAGGATGACTGATGGAAGTACACCAGGCTACGTGTTGAGTGCAGGGAGGTTTGTGTTAGCGTAATGTGCAATGACGTTGTGCATCTGCCTGGGAAGTGCAGGACTGAAGTCCTAGGGCAGTGCAATGACTACATGGCTGTTTGGGAGCTGGTGGGTAGCACTCTTTTTATCCAGCTCCTGAAACTGTGCCTCTCTGAAACCGCTCCAGGCTTGAGAGGCTCGGGAATGAGACAAGAAAATGGAATACAGGTCCCCATATATGCCAGTGTTGCATACACATTTTCACTAAGAAAATGGCGATGTGAATGTGAATCTCCTCTGCTCTCTGCTCTGAGGATGGATTTAAAGTGGAGTTTTCAGATTGCCACACAAGCGCTCTCTTGGTGAGCTAATTCAAAAGGCAGACACCACCGCTTTTGCACGTGTTTTGAAGGTCTACATCTCATTATTGAGGCTTGCACTTTGACATGCAATTTCCAAAGAGTGAAAATTAAATTTGCTTCCCATACCTAATCTTTTATCCCTCCTGAGCATCCCATGCTCGCTGAGATCACCCCACAGACTGAAGAAACGGAGCCAATTTGAGAGAGAAGCATGCCAGTCTCTTACCTTTTCTCCCATCTTCTGCTACTTGCCACTGCTGGCAACAATGCCAGGCTACTGATTAGACTTCTCTTTGCTTTCTGTGGGACTATTTGTTTTCCTAGCTGTTGTTGGAACTAGCACAAGCAAGGACACTGGATATTACCAATGCCTGACCTGTGATTGTGTCCATTACATAGGACAAAACCGGCACCATGGCTCTGTTCTGTGGATAATTGTTTACTGAGTAAACCAGACTTTCACAGTGACAGTATTTTGGTGCTATAGCTTATCAATATTCACTTCAACCATAAGCTCTTAAGTTGAGCTGCTAAGAACACATGATGACAGGCTGGTTTTGCACAAAACTTCACACTCTCACACAGAAGAGTCTTGAGACTGCAAAGTTTGAACACAGCGGAAAAGGGATTAAAAACTCAAAGGTATAGCAATACAGTGGTGAAAATGAGATAAACTAATATACACCAGTGTGAGCAGAAAACAATCTCTACTGCAGCTCATTTTGATCCTGTCTTAGAATAAGTCAGCTTGCAGAAATGGAACTGGCTGAGGAAAAGCTGACTTCCCGTGCTGCTGAAGGTGATAGGAAAGCTTTGAAGAGGTTCTCGTAGTGCATAGCACTGATCCCGTTGGGAGCTCTGGGTCTGGCTGCAGCCCTGCCTTCTGAGGAGATGGCTTACACAAAACTCAGAGCAGGAGGCACAACCAGAAAGCAGCTTTCTGGGCACTGGGGAATCTCTTGGGTAGAGGAGGGCTGTCCCCTTGGTCCTTAGGTGTTTGAAGAGCATTAACTCCTCACATTGAATCACATGGCCTGTGTCATGTATTCCTTTGAATTCAAATAATGTATGTCTGAGAGGGCTTTTAAAACCAAAATGGCCTTGGCTTTGGTGGAAGGGTGGAAAGAACAGTTAACAATCTTATTTAGAAATGTTAGTTACTGGCTTGTTCAGTTTCAACTTTTCAGCTTGTCTTTGCCTCTTACTCCCCTCCCTTTGACCTTGTTACTGATCTCCTTTCTTCATCCACCTCCTTTAGAGCCTTCGTCACTGCAGTGAGAATGTGGCTGGAAGGAACATCCCTGGCCCATTTTTGCTACACACACCTGCCTGTGGAAAAGGGCTGGCAGCCCCATCTTCTCTTTGACCCTCTTCACCCTCATCTGTTAGGTTGGTCTTTAGAATGAATTGCCCACTGAGAAGGTGAGAGCAGGGCTCAAGGAGCATATTTCTCACACAGATTAGCTCACTGAGAGGTAACTCTCTTCTCACTTTCATATTTGACTTGATCTCATATCATGGATTACTTCTGGCTCCATGAGGCAGCTGCTTTAGCTGGTTGTGGTCATAAAGGATCCCATGACACTAGGAACCTTAACAGCAATTTATTTGCCATTAAATTGCTGCTATATTAATTTCTCAGAAATATCTGAAGTGCAGGCTTTATTGCCTTGTATTCCTTTTGGCTCCATAAGATGACTCTTTTAAGGGTGGAGCTAAACCAAGGCTGTAGTTTTCCTTGTGGAAGCACCAGGAGTATCTATGTGTCATGGGTAAGCTTAGCTCTGCCTATGCATGGAAACTCTTCATGGTTGCTGAGGCTTTAGCTCTGTGTTGGAGCATCTCAGCCTGGCATTAACATTCTATAGACTGGAAAGAAAGCTTTAGCTCCAGACGTACTCCTGCTTTTGGGAAGACCTTATCTGACAGGTTGGATCCACACAGCTATAAATATTAACAGCTGCCAAACGTCAGGTTTAGAGCCGTGCGACGGAGCTGGCCAAGGCAGCAATTACTTGTGTTTTAGCTAGTGCTGCACATTGACTGTGGATACATTAGCTTTAGTGGAGATTATTTAGAGGCTCAGTAGCTTAAAAGCAGAAATCACTTACTTTCATATTGGATATTATTACAGATTCAGGAGAGCTGGCCATAAAACCACTTAGCTTCCTGTAACAAAAGGACTTCTAGCCAAGCAAGTAAAATGTTAATGAGACAGCAAGCACTCATTTTCGTGTCTGTAGCCTTTCCCTCCAAGGTTTTGCTGCTTCATACTGAGCTTCATTAGAGTGGAAATGGTTGACTTTAAAAGAGAAACACCAGCTAAATTGCCAGGGTGTAGAATTTCCTTTCAGATCATAATTATAGGTGATCAACGGAGTGTGTAATTAGTAAGTTGGGTGAAGGATATTTCCAGAACAATCAGTAGCAATTTGCTCCCTGCTGTTCCTTTCTCTGTAATAAGGACCTTTTTGTCTGCTTTGGAAGGTGTGGCTTTTTAAGCTTGGAAAACGTCGGAACAAGGCACAATAAACACCCCCCACCCACCCCCCACTGCAACAGGGTATTTTCACTGTAGCAGTCTTTACTGATTTTCCCTGTGTTCCCAGCACTTGGACACAGGTAGTTGTCCAGAGGAAAACACAGGCTCATTTCTGGCCTCCCTTAGTAGACCTGTGAGACCCTGGCTGGAGTCTGGAGTTGCAGTTGCGCAGCAAAAACACGTGAGAAGCTGTCATTGTCTTCAAATATCATAGGAATGTCCATGCTGTTTCTTGGTGCTATGAATAATTCATGGAATAATTCAAGGAACCTGTCCAGCATGGCTAAAAATAGCTGGGTAAACTGAGCGCTTCTGACCTTAGAGAAACAAAAATCTGCCTAAAACTTCAATAAATGAAAAGCCATAGAAGACGTCCTGCGGATGCAAAGATGTCAGTCTGTAGAGATAGGTTTGGTATTGTGTCCTGGACTGAAGGATGGCTCATTTATTGCTTCTTAAAAAGAGACTTTCCTCTAGCTCCCTCAGTTACTTAGAAGAAAGAATGTTTCCTGGGGGAATAGATGTTCTTTGGTCACCCGCTCTGCTCTGTACTCTGACACAAGCTCCTTTAGCGTGATGCAGGCAGACAAGTGGAGCTGCCTGCTCACCCTGTGGGGCTTCCAAGGGAGAGATGTTGAATATGTTCTTAAATAAATGGCATTGTCGTTATTTATCCCTAACCAGCATCGTAACTGAGAGCCAAAAGCAGCTATGCTAGTTACTTCTACAGATCTCTGGCTGATTTCAAGTACAATTCCTGCTAATAGAAAAACAGAACCTCACCATTCTGACCCCTTCAAAGCTTCACCCAAATGCTCTGTTCACTCACTGACTGGTGCACAAGACTTGCCTAGATACAGATGTTTCGTTTCCATGTTTTCCACAAAACTGAATTCATAGTGAAAACTGCAGATCTGGGAGATGGCTGGCACAGCAGCATCAATTATATACGTAGCAGCTACTGATCCCTTTATGCAGCATGGGATCAGGAGTTGTGTTTTCCCAGTCTGAGCTCACTGTCAGCCTCAGTCCCTTTGCCACTCAAAATCAAAGTGTCTTCCTTTTCCAAGCAGCACTGTACCTGTTTCCCTTGAGCAAGGACAGGGGCACTTGACAGGGATAGGGCTTGACTGCATTTGTGACTACTTTCTGGAGCTCACAGGGAGAACAGTGGTACTGAAACCGAGACCTGGACAGTGTCACTTCATGTTCCCTGACCATCATGGCTTGGGGTGGGTGGAAGGGGGGGTAAACATGAACTGATGTGAAAGATTTTGCGAGAGATCTGCTGCTCAGATTCACTCTCTTTGGGTCAGAAATTGCCACATGGGGACTTGGGCCACACACATTCTCTGGAATATGGCCTATGCTTTGAGAAGGAAATGTTTGGATATCCCATCAGGGCTCAGAGATGGAGCTTTTGGACAGAGCACCTGTGGATGTGGCATTACAGTATTAATACTGGGAACCTGAGGTGTAGGTTTTGTTTGTGCTGGTGTCCCAGGTTTACTTTGTGGCCATGAACAAGGCACATCACCTTCAGAGCTGTGGATCCTGTGTGTAATAGACATACAAGGACTCCTCTTTCAAATAGGGTCTGTCCATCACCCCATTTTCATGTGCTGAACTTTTAGGTTGACTCTAGCATACCTGTACAAAGTGGGTGAGGGAGTTTCCACAACCCAAAGGGTTGTGCTTTCCTGCTCCCCATCCCCAGGTACATGTTACAGATGATAGCCTGGTCTGAAGGGCAGCAGTGACACTGCTGTCTGAGTGCCTCAGAACAGAGGGGCTGCAGGGGATCTGCTGCCTGGCTTTATTGCCCTTTGCTTCTTTTGCATCAGCACCAAGCACAACCTCCAGCACATGACCCGATGCTGCTTTTGTCACCAGAGCAGGATATTAAACACTTGATAAACTTTCTTCAAGGTCGGCAATGTGTCAAAAACTATGGCATGAATGGCCAAGCCCTATTTGCTCCTTCCCTTATAAGCCCTAAACACTTTAAGGAGGCTGTGTCCTTTCCCTGATCCCATCTTGATGAAATTTGGAGGCCAATGCTTGGGTTCCCCATAGGGGGATGAGTCCTATAGGGATTTAAGATGCCGGTGGTCAGCTAGAGCAATGTGAGTTTCCAATAGTTCATAGATGACAACCTGCTCTGAGCAGATACCTCAGGCCAGGTAGCATCAAGAACCCTCTCAGTGGGCTCAAAGCCCAGTGGGAGCAGAGAATAAAGAGCCTCTGTGCTCCACAATGGAAAACTGGGTCTGTTTGTAGGGTTGGTGTATTGTAGTTTCTTAAATGCCTCTTCTGTGAATGCATGCCTGGTGTACAAGCAGCTCTGCGTTTCAACCTGGAAACACCTGATCTATTCAATTGCCTGAAGCCACAATTAGTCCTCTTGCCTCTTTGCCTCTTTTGCTTCTGGTGAAGGAGTGCACATAAAATGTGCTGCTCCCTAGAAATAAAATCCCTGCCTTTTGCTGAGGGGAGAGCTGAGAGACCCTCCGGAGTGTCCCATTGCGCTCTCAAAGAGGGACAGAATGGAGGATTGATGCCCTCTGTTGTTGGAAAGGGAAAAACTAATCCGCAGCCCAGCTCATAGAGATCTTCCTCTGTCCTTCCTTTGGGTTTTATTTATTCCTCCTCCCCACTTTAATTGCTATGGTTCCAGGCAGTGGCCGCTGCCTCGCAGCTAACAGATGGGCTGGTTTCCTCTGGCTACACAAGGGTCCCCGTGGCCGAGTCAGTTCTTGTCACCAGTGGTCAGCATGGCAAAGCTGCTGTCTCTGCCGCCCTCCCCGATGTGTGGAGCAGAGAATCAGCCATGCAAACCCTTGAGCGTCTGTGTTTCGTGCTGATGGGGTTGCAGATGGCTGAGGCACACGGCTTCTGGCTCACCAGCACCTAAAGGGCAGCTCTGCCACCTGCTCTGTGAAACACGGGCTGGCCCGTAAGGTCTGCTTTGCAGACATTACCCTTTATGCAAAGGATGGTATGATAATGACCTTGTACATTCCTGCAGTAATTATTTACTAGTTTCATTGTACTCGGTGGCAGTTAATACCTTTCTCTTTTCCTCTCCTGCTTATTTGCAGAAAGCTGTTTTGCAGCCTCAAGTCGTGAAGCCTCCCCTGCTCCTGCTTTTATTCTGAACACAAAGCTCTGCACTTCATCAGCATTAACAGATCCCGATGTATCCCAGACAATGAAATGATGGCTGTTGGGGCTATTAGGAGAAGCCTCCCTGGGCTGTTAGATGCAGAAGTTATTGAGTCTGTCTTTAACCTTTTGTAAAATGGGGAACTGTCTCATTATCTCAAATGATAGCTTTGTCACAGGAGAGTTTTGATATTGAGCTTCGTACCCAACTCCACTTCTGAGACATTCTTTATATATTTAAAAACCTGAAGCTGCAAGAATTGTTATTCCTGTAAGTGAGAACGTTTTCCCCACACTCACAGGAGAGGGCTATCCCCATGTGTATTTTGGGCTGTCAATCAAAGTGATCGTCTCTCTTGTTCTGTTGCCTACACCTTCTCTTAGAAGCAGCTCTTTCAAAGTCTCACCTGCAGAAGAATAACCCTTATGTATACGTAGGTTTCACCTGGTGGAATTTAATGATCTATCTTCTACCCAGGAAGAAGCATAGGTAATCAACAATGGTATTATATGAGCTTGTTACTGGATTGATCTAAGGAGCATGCTGTCACTTTGAAGGGGTTTTGTGACTGTCACTTTGGTGTTGTGCGTGCTATGAGACAGCAGTATCACAGAAATAAGTCTTCATGATGCTCGGCCAGCTTCGGGACCGAGAAAGAAGGTGTCAATAATCAGGGAACAGCAAAATACATTGCAATAAGATTAATATGGGATCCTACCCTGGGATCAGATGCAGAGACCAGCATGCTCTGGTGACACCAGAGTAAAGTTAGTTTGACCTTCAGCTCAGTGATGTCAGAGTGAGGTGCTCAGATTGACAGCTACCTGTCCTGCCCTGATGTAGGCTGCACCACACAGGACACAGCCCCCCTGCTCCTGCAGAACACAGGTTGGCAATGCAGTGCAAGGTGCTGCTGTGGGAAACGCTATGAAGCAGGGCAGCTGCAGCCTCTTTCTTTCCCAGCTCCTTGGATTTATCCCTGACTGGCCTTCGTATGGCCATGCTGTCTTCAAAGAGAGACATCAGCACCCTTTGAAACCACAACACCCCAACCAAAAGGTGCCCAGACTGAACAAACTGCTATTGTAAAGGGGCTTAATTTTATATATTCTCTTGCTTTATGTGCTGCAATGATTTTTGTTTTGAAGGAATCCTCATACAGCTGTTTTATTATAGCACTTATTCTTAGAGGAAGCTGTCAGGAGCTGCAAAAATGTTTTCCTTCTCCTTTAACCCACTATAAAGGCAGCCCTTGCAACTGATCTGCTCCCAGAAACCTTGGGAAGTGTTATTTGGATCCATCCTTCTAGCTCTGTAATATCTGAAGTGGCACAGGGGAAGGTAGGCAACACTTACCTAGGTCCTCCTTCACAGGTCTAAAAGAGTAGGTGATTTGTCATAAATTGCAGTTGTGCTGCTTTCATTTCCTTGCTGAGGAGCTCTTAGCTGAGAGGGCTGGTGCTTCAAGTGAAAAGGGAAGAGTGATGCTACTTTCTGCAGCAAAACACAATCAACCAGTACTGCAGTTTTACAGGTGGGTGGTCCAAACTGCTGGGTTTTCACACGTCAAATGCTCCCTGCAGATCCACCAGCCTCATGCTGTCTGCTGGGCATTTGAAAGTAGATGACAGTGTTCTTTACTTTCCCAGGCTATGAAATAAATAGCATAAATTACTTTCACTGCCAAAGTCTGAATGCACTGTGTGATGTACCAGAGCTACAAACCCCCAGCTCTGCAGAGCTGAGTTTTTATCCTGCTAACTCCTCCCATGTGAAATAATAGCCTGGCAACCACTTTGAACTCCAAGTTTTTGTAGCAAGCAGGTGCGGAGCAGGCTCATTGTGCATCCAATACATACAGGAGCCCGTACCACATACAGAAATGAAGTATGAGCACTGTAAGGGTCCGAGCAGGATTTCAGCCCTCATTACTCCCAGGAGCAGTTGGGAAGTTTGGCTCTTGTCCAGCACACAGATCTACTTCAAGAGGGTATGATCTCTCAGCAGGGTGGTACTTGGTTTCCAGCACACAAGCGCAAGTGGTGCACCACTTGCTTCTCTTGAAAGATTTAAGATGCTCAGCAGAAGTTATCTTGGCATTGCCAGCAGGCTGATGGAGTGGTATAGAATGACTGGCATGCCTCCATTGCCATTGCAATTTATGGGCAAATAAATTTAGACTTTAGGATTCTTTTTCTTTCTGCCAACCTCTGTAGTACTCGATCTTCTCTCATCTGTAAGTCAGATGCTTGCTATTTGAATGCTATGTGACAGATGTTACGCTGGTATAGGTTAAATGCCAAAATAAAGGCATGCAAGAAGGCTGTAAAAGGCAGCTGATAAAGGTCGTTGGTATATAAGTAGCAAAGGGAGCTACCCAAATGCTAAGAAACTTTTCACTATGACACTAAAAGTCAACCATCAAGCAGGTTGTGCTCCTGTGCTTGTAGATGGGAACGGGAGGAAGGCCTGTGCTTGGTCCTGCATGCTTAGAGGAAGTGTACTTTTGCATTTGTTCAATAACGAGACAAAAAAGCAGTGGTGTGCGGACACAAGATAACTTTCTCAAGAGCAGACTATAATGACATCTTCTCTGAGTAACTTTATTTCTGTCAACGTTTGACATATGTGTCTTGGTTGTTATCTAGTGCTCTGCTAGCATAGGTATTTTGCAGGCACCAGAGGACTGCAAAGGTCATATTGAATGCAGATGGTACTCACGATTCCATGCAAGCCCTGCATTACAAAGCACGAGGAATCTGGTGGTTTCACAGCCCAGATGTGGGAAGCCGGAGTTTTCCTTCTCCCTTTGCATCTGCATGCGTCCTTGCAGACCAATAAATCACCCTGACCAGAGGGAAGGCTGCAGCTTTAGAATTTCTTGGATGGGTTTGAAAAGGATCACCTGAGCTCTTCCTTTATTGCCCCGTTGATGTGCCATTCTGTAACACAAGGCATGCTTGAATCCCTTTGTCCTTGAGCACAACCTAACTTTCCTCTCAGTGTCTTGAATTCTGCATGTGGCTTCACTCTCACCTTCCCACTCATGGAAATAGACTGTCCAATTAATCTTACCCACAGCTGCTTGCTTTATCTTCCCTGCCAGAGCTGTGCATAGAAGCTCCTTTATGCCATCCTGAATGGGCAGGAGGACTTCTCCACTTTCCTCTCTGCAGACGGTGCATCTTTCAAAGACACATCTCCCGCACGGGTTGGGGTTTTCTCAGTTTGTGTTAGAGTATCCAGTACAGCAGAAGATGGAATGAGAATACATCATTTTATTGGGAAGAGTAGCAGTGTTGCACCCCAGTTCCCTAACTCTTTTTGCCTGGCTGCAAGGGAGAGAAGTCTGTCATAAGATTCACATCAAAAGTCCTATTGACTTCATCTAAGTACCCAGTAGGAAAACTGTGTTACTGGAGAGACTGGCAAAGCACCCAAGACTGGCTGTATTATGGACTAAAGCACTGTGAAACAGTGAACAAAGCCTGCAGCACAGGATGTGGGACAGGTTAATGTTTCAACCATAGGGGAGGGTTTTTAGGGGGAGCTGAGAACATCCTGCACCATCATTTCAGATGCTGGTTTGACAAACAGGCACATCTTTCTCTTAGCAACTTGATGATTCTTTTCTAATGCTCCATCCCAGCAAGATAAAAGGGGGTATTTCAATGTGTACATGAGAGGATTGAATTTGTAGCTGTAAGCTTGAATTTCATGTGCTCTGTGCAGGCTCTAAACCAGCAGCTGTAGAGTGGGTTTCTTTACTTCTTTTTTAATGAGGATTTTGAGAACTTACCTGTGCAGAACAGGAGATGGAGCTATTTCCTAGCATGAAACGGATTTTGCAGTTAAGCACCAGCTGTAGTAGCTTGTTGTCCTTCATCGGGTTCTTAAGTTATCATGATTGCAGTACCCCTCTAATCCCACTCTACCCGTGAAAATAGCCTCTTCTTTCAAAGCTCAGTAGTGGCTGTCAGCACATCAGGAAGGCGTTTTCTTCACAGTCTGGGTTTGTGATTAATGGAATCAATAACCAGCCATGCTTTGCCTGTGTTGCTGGGGTAAGCAGCACTCAGAGGGGATAGTTGCTTGGTTCGAGGCGAAGGAAAGGTTATTTGTAAGGCTCACAATTGTGTGTCCGTTTCAGCCCCCAAAACCTGAATTACTCCTGCAATCCCTTTCTGGTTTGTGTCTCATCCCCTCTTCCAGGAGGTCATGTGTTTATTCTCATGGACCTAAATTAGACATCACTATTTCTCTGGTTTCCTAAGGAAATGAGGCTTTTGGGGTCATGTTCCTTGGGTGCATGTCTGTCAGACTATTGCAATTAACTTTGGAACCTCTGGTCAATCCTCGTGGTGTTTGGCAGAGGGGCAGAGGTCTTAAAAACAATTACATTCCTGCAGATGGCACGGCAGTTGACAGCTGAGTGATGGAGAACAGCCCTGTTAACACTCTTACAAGGGGAAACAGTCAGCATTCATCAGTTATTGAACATGAGAGAATCCGTTTGGAAATACAAGTCTCTGGGAGTTCTGACTTCATTAGTTTTGCTGCTCCTGGAATGGTTTTTATTTGTTTATTTTAACTCCAGGGGTGTTTAAAAATGAAGTAGATCTATTTGATGCTGGGGTTTGTGAAAGCTGTTCTGGGAGGAAAAGCTGAAGCATAATCAGTGGTTACTTTGTGTTTCTTCTTGTTTATTTGCTTGCTTGGAAGATGTGCCAAAGAAAAAGCCTCATTCTCCCCTGTTTCTGGCTCTGTCAGGAAATATAGCATATAGCAGATTAGGATACAGAAAAAATATCATTTCCAGACTGCCTGGAAGCAGGAATGCCTAAGAAGTAAGAGCGTCTGTTAACATACAGCCATCCTATCCCATCTCTAATTCCTGGGAACAGATGCGCAAACACTGGAATGATTGCATAGTTTATCTCTCTCCCTCCTTCCAAAGCACCTGTGGGCTACCAGATCTACAAAGAAGAGAACAGCAATGTCTAGCACAGGTTTATTTTCCTTTCCTCAGCATCATGCTGTGCTGCGGGGTACCCATTCCTCTTCTCAGATGTGGCCATGTCTCTTGGCATTGCTACTCTCATTGCAGCTGCTCTCCCAAGTCATGCTCTACACAGCGTGATACTGGTGCCTGCCCTGAGCATGCTCTTGCTCAGCAATGCAGAGACCTGTGGGTTTCTGAATGTGTTGATATGGCCAAAGGAAGTGCTCCAGGTAGGCTGATTTCTCCATCTATTAGGAAAACTCAGCTTTGTAAGGCGAGGAAGAGTCCTTCTTCCCTTCACTGGACAGCAGAGCTAGAAGATAGGAGGAAGTGGTGTTGGTGTACTTCATACGGGGGTGTGATAGAACAGAAAGCAGAAAATGCCCATTGGTTCAATTTAATCTTTTTTCATTGTTAAATGCATTGTTTGGTTGCTCTTTTTTTATTCTCTTTCCTTGTGGTCAGCTCATCTACCAGATTATGTTAGGAAATCTGTGCTTCCTTGGATGCATCTTCCCTCCTTGCCTGTTAGCACAGAGCCATGTCCCAGCCCTTGATGTTTCACACAGGCTGCCTATACTACTCTTGTGTCTGTTCATTCTTAAATCCATTTTCTCCCATTAATTGATTCTGGCTACAGAACTTCAAACATCTGACAGATGTAACAAGAGTAGTTCGCATCTCTTCCAGTGTAGTAGGAAGCAGCCTTTTCATATCCTATAAACTTTAGTGTCACTAAATTAAAGGCCAGTCTACAGAAGTTACTGGATGCTTTCTTATTCAGTTTGCAGTGGGATGTTTTTGTCTGGAGTTTGGCACTATTCAGGCTGCTTCTAAAATACTGATATAATATAACTACATCAATGTTTGCTTACCCTGAGCCCATAGAACCACCTTTTGAAAAGACTGGTTCATATGCATTCATAATTAAGTTAACCAAAACCATACCATCCGCATAAAGAATAGCTAGAGGGAAAGGATAGTCCAAGAAAAGTATTGCTGGGCCTGACGAAATCTTGGCTTGGCTTGGAGTCCAAATTGCCATCAGATTTGGGGATTTAATTGACTTTGTTACTTATATTGCGTATTTAGACAGCAATATTTTCACAGCTGTTATAGGTAACATTGTTCCCTGGCCGATAGTTGCCTCGCTGGCTTTTCCTGCTATCTGCCACAAGTGCCTCATGAGTTGGTTTCCTCACTCCCCCTAGTTATATAGGAACTGTCAGTCACACACATGAATGCTGCAGGAAACCCACACTGCCCTCTCATGTAATCAGCACCCTAATTTCCTTGTCTAAATATGCTAGTGTTAAAACCCCAGGCACTGTCTAGTGTTCTCAAGCCTGCTTTTTGTTCTTGTGACTAGCCTGAGAGGGCTGTTCACTGTGGGATGATTTACTGCCTGGTGCTAGGACTTACTCCATGTGGCTTTCACAGGGGGGACGTTTTGTGGCTCTGTGGTTTAAAGGCAGTTGAAAGTCCACAAAAAAGGCTCAGAGAGGATGCAGAAAGGGCTGCGTGCATCCTTTGTCTTGGCATATGCTGAGGAATGAGGAGGAGAGGTTTTGCAGAATGTAAGGGGTATTCAGTGTCTAGTTTGGAGGTAGCTGAGTCAGGAGGGAGTCTTCTGAGGCTTTCTATTGAGTGAAAAACGAACTCACCTCATATTTGAAAGCTTTCTTCAGGTATGAGGTCAATATACCTCTGGAAAGCAAGTGGGCTGTAGGCAGCTGGCTAGTTTTTCTGTATTATACGCCATCATGTCAAAGCCAGTTAGCAGTAATCAGGTTTGAATTTCAAGGTCTTCACTTCCAGTGTGGACATGGCGTGCAGCAGTTCTTCCCTTCCTCAGCAGAGGCTGTGATTTGGCTATTGCAGCACACCGTCATTGTGTGGATGTCCTTTAGGGAGTGAGCTTTCCTCTGAGACTGCAGGAAATCCATGCAGTTGAACGGAAACATGAGAGAATGCATCCCTGAGCTGAGAATGCTTTTGACTTCATTAGTGTTGTACTCTGTAATTACCTTTTTCCCAGTGCCAGCACTTGACTAACAGCATGCCAAATTTCAGCTTCCTGCAAAACCTTTAGAATGGGTTCTCAGATGTCTAATACGTGTGCAGGTGATAGGGACACATGCACTGGTATTTTCCTCTGTGGATGCATCAGAAGGATCTCTGAATTCCAAAGGACCACCTATTTTCATTACACTACTGAGGGTTTCTTAGTGATTTTTCCTCTTTCTCACTCAAGTGAGAGTTTTAGAGGTTAGCAGTCACAAGTACCCAGGACATGAAGCACTGTGGTGTTAGCCTGTTAAGTGCATTGTGTGGTAGGTAAGGGAAGAGACTCCTCCTTTAGTCTCTGACCAGTTCTTCCATAAAGCGCCAGGTGTGCAGTTGACTTCCTGCTCTTCCTGCTGTACCTGCAGACACTGAGCAAAGCGGAGCACTGTAGGATCTGTCCTGCAGAAGAGCAAGTCTGCAACATTTTCAAGTTGTAAGTTGAGTTTTCTCACTTCCTTACATTGAGCTATTGGTTTTAAAGACCCAGCCCATCCCTAGCTACATGTGAAGAAACAAATCCTAACTGCTTTGGTAATGAGTGCAACTGAATCATGTTATGTGTTCAAGAACTTGAACTGTCACCAAACATTTCTGTCACAATTATTCTAGCTGGAATTGCCCTAATAGCAGATTGGCTGTCTCATTAAGTCTCTAATTAGTACATATTTATGTTAAAAAGATGGATTAGTGTGGCTTTCTGTATTTTCCCATGTTCTTGAGGCTTGAATGAAAACTAATGCTTTTTGTATAAAAAGATCTTTAATTAGGTTACGTTGAGAGTGCCAGTTAGTAAAGATTTGAATGTAAGTTCCCAGAGTATTCCTTGCCCTGCTGTGGTCCTCACAATTGAAACAGGCAATGATAATCACACATTTGCATCATGTGGTCACCACGCAGCACGATGCTATATTGGGGTTTGAACAGCAGCTCATTTCCTTTTTGTGATTCTTCAAATGCCTTTGCTACCAGTATGAGATTAAATTCATTTCTTTGTTCACCTTCTTACGACTGCAGATTCTGGTCAAGGATGCATGAGGGATGCACAAGGATACCAAAGGGTCTGACTGACTGTATTTCACACAGAAATAATGTGCACCCCCTAAAGGGTTTCATGTGTGGTAGAATTACCTGAGGGTATATGAGTGCTATATGGATATGAAACCCAGACTTCATATTGCAGGATAATGATCTTTGTCCATCATCACCTTAAGCAGAGCAGAATAGAGTTCCAGCATTGTATTTTCATTGATCAGAGGTCTGACTTCTCCCCCTCCTCACTCTCAACATGTTAAATCTACCACAGATCACTGGTATAACTGTGGTTTGGTGTAGCCCAAATACTTGTGGTAGTCCTTTAAAATGCATCTTTGAGGATGATAACTTGTGAGTTAAGGGAGAGGCTGGAACAGAAGCTGAAATGCGTGTGTGTGCATATGCACACTCAAGTATTATACCCAGGGCTGTATTCAACAGCCTTTTAACATGCTTAAAAATAATTGTTGCCTCTACTCTTCAACTGAATTTATTTTGTGCTAGCGTTGGTCAGTCCTGTCACATTTATGGTAGAAAAAGTAATGGGGGGAACCGCAATATCACATCCTGCAGCTTGTGCCTTGGTTTGGGGGGGTCTTTTCTCCCTGCAAAAATCATGCTGCTCCCCACAGTACCTTGGATGGGCTTTTTGAGGAGAAAATGGTCTTTGTTCTATTCCTGCCTCTTTCCATAGCACTCAGGTCAAAACCAGAGTTGTGAGTGTGGAAAACAGCTGCTACTGAGAAAACTAGTGTGATTAGCGTGCTGGATGCCTCCTGTCCTTCTGCATGGAGTGAGAAACAAACTTGTTAGAGCTCAGGCCTTCAGGCCAGCCCTTTGCTATCTGTCCTGGGGACTCATAGGCAGAAGATGTGGATGCATGTTGCCATTAAAACCAAGCTAACATCAGCTTCTGTTTGTAACTTCCAGGTTATAAATCTTATTCAAACAAGAAAACGTGTCATTAAACAGAAGTTAATCATATTATTTTACTGAACTGGAAAAATTTGTAATAACTAGTAGTGAAATATTACCTGTGTCAAAATCAACAAAGTGAGCAAATTAGTTTCAGTGCTTGATTAGTTAAATCACCATGCTAATACTGCAGCATCATCAATCCCTGCTGTCCATTTGGTATCCATCTCACCAGGGTATCTTATTATAGTCAGACAAAGCTCTAATTGGAATGTAGTGAGGTATCCCCTTCCATCTTCAAAGGAGCTGGCATGATCTTGTTGGGATCAGGTGTCTTAGATTATGTCACAGTCTTAGGGAAAAAATAGAATCTGGCTGAAGGTAACTAACATCTAGGAACATGTTATCTTAATTAGCTATTAGTTACTTATCTTAGCTGAAGATAACTAGCATCTAGCTGGTATAATAAACACATTCATGCAACTGCATTCTAAGAAGCCACTTCAGACTGTGATACATGTTAGCTTTTCTGCTGTGAACTAAAGACAACTTTCTTGCTGGTTTTGGCAAGCAAGGCAATTAAGACACATGCATTTTAGAACAGTAAGGCAGACAGCTTTAAATTGTGACAGAGAACTCGTGTCTATTAAACATGGCAAGGTGGAACTGAGAAGCACTAAAAACTGCTCAGCTTTGTGGGTCTGCATGCTGCCTGAGTGTGTTCCTCACAGCAGGCACTTTATTTACAGTTGTAAAATATGTTGCCATTTTTGTTTGGTTGCTTAGAACAATAACACCAAGGGTTTAGTATCTCACTGTGTTGGCTATTCCTTGCAAACCAATGCTTTATTTTTCCTTCTCAGACCCTTCCTTTAACAGAAAGTATTATCTTGTGCTGTCTAAAATGATGGGTGTATGTTAAGTAATCATTCAGGTGTCCCTGCCCATGGCAGGGAGGCTGGAAATTGACGATCTTACGGTCCTTTCCAACCCTAACTATTCTATGATTCTGTGATTATAAAACACTACTTTTACCATTGTTATGTCTGTTGGACAATTAAAAAGAAACCCATTCATACAACCTTCAATGGGAGGTTCAGACGCTTTTCCTTCAATATGACATGAAACCAGAGGAGAACCTGGATACTGAATGTTAGTTGTCCTGTGCATTTAGGCGGGTGGGGTTTCTTATAAACCAAGAACTCGTCTTAGAGTACATTATTCAGACCTCTTCAGCAGCATGAAGGGTTTTGACAGGAAAAGTTCTACTGCTTCTCAAAAGCAAGTAGAGCTGATTGCACCTCCATTTGAGTGCCATCAATGGAGTTAGCAGAGGGTTCTAGTCAAGACAATCTTAATGAAGCCTGTGGTCTCCAAATTCATTGAATGAGGTTTGATTCATTCTAGTTTTTCCCCTTCCCTCTGTGAGCAGTGCAATCATTTGTGATTTTGAAGATTGGGTGTTAATATGGAAGAGAAGAACTCTATTTGGAGAGCATTCTGCACACACTTGCTCACAAGTGTAATCTTAGAGAAGTTCTGGGCTGCCAAACGGCAGCAGCAAGCAGAATGGAAAAAAGAACTTCTTAATGTTTCCTCTAAAATACCATGTGTGAGCAATCATAGTGGGGGAAAAGAGCTGCAACAGAATGTTATGATGCTTTTTGTCAGACATATTGCGGTTGTACTGTGTGCGTTCTCTGAGTGTAGAAGCATGCAAAGAGCTTGTCTGACAACATTATTTCCTGCTTAACATAAAGGATTTGAAAAAGACCAGGTATCTTTCTTGTATCTTACAGCTGGAGGCACAAAGATAGCAAAAGTCATTGCTAGATATCAGTCATAATGGACCAGAGATGGAAGCCTTAATTTCTACTTTCTTAGAAGGAGTGAATTTATTCAACTTCAGAATTTTTAAGGCACCCAAATGTCAGTTTCCCATAAAACTGATTTGAAATAATAGTGAGGAGTTGTCGCACTGGATCAGCTAGAGCACGGTGTTGTTAGTACTGTGACCTTTGCTGATATTCCAGTTCAGGAATGTGCTCTGTGAGCTTTGGGTTTGTCTTCCAGAAATCTTGAATTTGCCAATAATTATGGAGGGCACTGTAGGAAGTGAAAGGCTTTGGAGAAGGAATATCTGATCATATCTAACCTTCGCTTCTCTGTTCATTTCAAACTCATGTTGCTTACAGTGCTCTACCATGGCAAAGAAGTATTAGCGAAGTCAGATTAAACTAGAGATGTTCACTGAGAGGAGCAGGACCCTCCATGGCCAGAATCAGTGCTGGCACCCAGGCAGGTGGAACATGCACCTTCTTTTGCTTTCTGTGCTCCTGCATATGCTGACCCACAATTATATCCTCATGTGCCTTTGGAAATGATGGATAATTAATGAAGGCAGTAGGAGAGGGAGGAGGAAGACTGGAATAAACCTGTGTCAACCCATTCATTATAACTCATTGATTTCACTACCTTGATGTCAATTTATCTAGTTGAGCATCTAAGCCTTTCCTATAAAGATTATGCTGGCTGTAGAGAAGCTGTGATGATTTATTCCTACTTAGAATCTGCCCTCTGCAACAACACATGCCTAATCTCATCTTAACATCCACTCAAAAACTTGTTTGAAAAGGAGTTAGAGCTTCTGCTACACTACTGATGTGTGTCCAGCAACTGCAGAAACATGAGAAACAGCAAGTAAGCCACAAACCTGCATCTGGGCACATAACCTCTTCTCTCTATCCATAATTCATTGTACAGCTCTGTGACAGTCGACCTCTGCATCACTCAGCTCTCTGACGCAAAACTTCCATCAGACTTTGCCCTTTCCTCACAATTGATACTATTGTTGATGATTGGAACAATAATACTGTGCATGGTCAATAGGGTGCAAAGCTTTCTGTTACAGAATTAGTGCAAACAGACTTCAGCCTTGTGGTCTGAGGGTGGTTCTGGAGTGCCCTTGGCTGGAAATGTGGTCTTAAAAGAGGACTGTGTAACATAAGAGCCAATTCTAAGGCCTACAATGCTTTTTACCTCCATATTGTCCTATTAAGCTGTAATTTGGAGACAGGAAAAGAAAACATGTGACTATCAAATTATTGATGCCTTTCAGGAAGTCCAGGATTGCTGAATGTGTTTGCTGCTCCCTTGGCTGGTAAGATATATGGATATGTTCAAGGGTTTTTTTCCTACCGTAATTTATACTGCTGAGCAAATGATGTGCTTTATTTTCTGTCAAAATTGGTTTTTCCTCTCCCAGGATTTTTTCCAGTGTAATTTGTAATAATTTGCCTGGCAATGCAGCATTGCCCTTGTCTGCTGCTTTAGCTCTTTCTAACTGTTCATCCAAGAACACTTGGTTTTAAGCAATATTCGTTATTTTCCAGCATGTTTATGAACTCTCACTGTACTCCTTCAAGTCTTCCTTTGTACCTCAGAATTTCTCTCGTTCCTTCTTTGAGACAAGAAGCAATATAAAGTAAGATTATGCATAGGTTGAATATTACTTAGTAAATGTCACTTAACTTCCCAGAATAAGCTTAATCCTGACAGTTTCCAAACCCATATATCACGTTTGCTTCTCTGAGAGTGAGGCTTTGTGTTCAGCAAGAAATAAAAAGGCAGGCACAAGATGTAAAATGAGCACATTGAAGAAGCTGATTCTTCTGTGACTTTGAGATCTAACTAAAATTGTCCATCAGAATTGAGAAGCTCTTGGTTCAGCTGCTTGTATTTGGTGTTTGGCTTCTCAGATATAGAAAATATTCCCTGATGCTCCTGAACAAGCAGGCAGCGCTATTCTCACTAGGTCTCAACTGTACATGCAGGCAAACATAGGTGTGTGCTTTTCAGACGACCCCCCTTCTTTTGGTAAGAGAAAGAACAACTCTGGGAAAAGTTTGGAGTTGAAGCTTGGGTTATAAATTGAGCTCTTGCTTTTGTTAAGGTCCTGATTATAGTGCTCTGCAGAGCCTGTATTTTATGACTATCCATTGCAGCCCCTGATGGATTTATAGGCAGACACGCATCATCTGTTAAGTCATATGAGCTTTCATTATCAAAACAGTCTCAACAACAAAAACTTGTGGAGGATATAGATTTAGTAGGGATAAACAGATTCACCTTGTTGAGGAGGGAACAGACTTGTCAGTACTAAAAAATTACTAAGGATGAGATGCTGGGGAACCATGTTGAGGTGCAGTGAAAAAGAACGTCTCAGGACCAGGGCTATAGTCATCAGTTTTATCAGCTTTCAGTGATAATAGCTAGATGCAGATGATATCTGTTTGAAAAAGCTCAGATATCTTTTATTATGACAGTTGTATTTTCTTCCACAGTGAAACATAATCAACCTCCATTTACATATTGCATGTAATCAGGGCAACTGGAGGTGCATGCTAAAAGCAGGATATTATGGTCCAAGTGTGCAGCTTCAGCTTGGTATAATGCAGCTCTTTACAAAAAGCTTAACACGTGCACCCTAGTTTAATCAGTTGCGCTTGGATCTGTAAGAGCCCTATTTTGCATCAGTCCTTCTAGAAACAGGGACTTTGGAAAACCAGCAGATTCTTGCTGGAAAGACAAGCTCCCTCGATGCTTTGTCAGCTCTGTGAGCTCTGGTAATGAAAACAGTGCTTAGTGATTTGTACTTTGTTCAGCTCTACAGAATAGTGCAGACATGGCTGAGCTGGATTCCACTTCACGTCACAAATTATCGCCTAAGCACTTAATAAATTTCAGTTCAGTTTCATTTCTCTTTTTCCTTTTGGAGAAAATGTGTTGGGACAGATGCTGACCAGGAGGAACGCAACAGAACTGCTCGCTTGTAACTGATGATTTGATTTACCTTCTAGGAACTATTTTACCACTGAGAAATATGAAAGGGAAAAAACCACATTTGGCTTTTTCAAAGGGACTTAAAGAAACTCTCACATGAATAACGCAGATGTAACTCCTGGCAGTTCTCAAATCAATGGACACAAGAATCCGTTTCAGAGAGTTGAGATAAACACAGGGTTTCAAATAGAAAAACACATGTGAAGGGCACCCTTGTACCCCTCTGGATGCTTGCCTATGAGAAGCTGGTTTAATTTAACTAGAACGATGTGCTGGGCCAGAGGAAGTTAGGATTTGTTTCCCTTCCCTAATAGCTAGGTTTGCTGTGCTTCGGAAGTGCACTTTTCAAGAGGCAAATAGAAAACAATGTTTTGTATGTTGTTTCATGTATATATATATATATACAAGCATATATATTTTATACTATATATGTAATACATAATGTATGTGGTTTAGAAAGATGCTTTTATATAAAATGCATAGCAGATATATCTCAGAAAATGAAAACCAGTTCACGAAGTCTCATTGAGCTTGACCAGTCTGTCCTCTTCTGAAGTCCATCGCATGCAGCCTGACATCTGGGTGACGGTACCTGGTCTGGGTACAGGGATACAGGGATAGATTTCTTCACTGGACTAATGAAATAACCACACACATTCCCTTTTCTCTAAAGTACCCAACTCTCTTTTTCTCTTGCTGCCAGCAGAACCAATGTGCCATCTCCTCAGCTTTGGTGTCTGTGAGCAAGACTCAGCTACAGCACCTGCTCCTTCCTGGCCAGATGATGCAGCTAGGGCTTGCCTCATGGGTAGAAACATGCCAGGGCCCTCCACACACTCCGTTTGTGAATGCACGTCAGCAATGTGAATCTGCTCTCCCAGTCCCCACACAGGAACAGCTCAGCTCGTTACCATTTCCAGCACATCTTCATCTGTTGCTTGATTTACTGCAGCTATAAAGCAACAATTTCCTTCTATTTCTGAGGGCAAAAAAGGAGGCGTCATTATAATTTAAAGAGTCACCAGAAGTTATTCACATCAGCATTATATGTTTTTTCCTTCCCCATTTATCTATTTGTCAAAGCAGAATGCTTTTCAATGTAAGAAGACCTTGTGAGGCTAAACCACTGTACTGCAGCACTGTCTGCCAGTAACTACAAGAGAAGAGTGTATTAGCTCACTTTATAAATTGTTTCCTGAAAGTAGCATCCTACAGACTGTGTCCCAAAGCTCATTGACTTGAGGCGTCAATCAAAAGGTAGATGCATTTTCCATGGTTAAAATGCATACTTTAGAAGATTATCTCTGTCTACTGATGTACATTCTCACACTCCTTTAATTTCCTTGATTATTATCCCAATTATTATATGCTTGGAAAGTGTGCTCCCAATGAACAAGAAGCACTTCATTGTGAGGGGTGGAGTGATCCCAAAAGAAATCTGAGTTTTCTTGCACAGGAAAGAAATGCTGTCATTGTATCAGCTGAAATTATGTGGTTTAAATAAAGCATTTCAGTCATTTCTTACACAAAATTAGCAATTAAATTTTCCTTCAGCACAGTTCAGTGTCTCTCAATCAGCATTTTCCAATGAAAAGCAATTTATTAGGAAATGTCCAGTTTTGATCTTTATAATACTTTCCATCAGGCTGAGAAGCTATTGTTTTTGGAAAGGGTGGTCCAAGCTTCTTTTCACGAACACTGCTTGCTTTAAGTTAGCGGTGCTGTCACGAAGGAAGGATGGAAATTCAGAAACCTAATGGTCTTCTATGCATTGAGCCAGGCATTGTCAGAATGCTCTCGTATCCCCGTTACATCCCCTTCCACTTTCTACTGTTTCCACAGGAAGACGTTTTTCTTCACAGTCAGAGAGATCTGTCCCACTTCCTTGTTAGGAAATAATGAATCCTCCTGCTTTGATTTCTAACTTATTCCTCCATTTTTTTCCCCTCCCTTTACTCATTATTGTCCCTCATGAGAAGGGCATATGCTGGGACCTGTGGGTTGAGAGAGAGCTTTGATTCTTATCTTGCATGAATGGATTTTCCTTGAAAATAAGAAATGAAGGGGGAAAAGTGAGCAATAATTTTAAATACTTCTTAACAGATATTGCAATTTGTGGTTCAATTAGTATTTTGTTAGAAGGGAAAATAAAATGATTCCAGAGAGCGATGACCAACAGGGAACAGCAGGCACTCACCAGAAGTGTTAAACTGAACATTAATAATCCCATTGTGTGTTTGGAAACCATGGCAACAGTAGGGAGTGGCAATAAGTATCATTTTCTAATGTCTAAATATGTTACTTAAAACCTGTACCCACCTCTACTTATGATGCCAGTGGTAGACAACTCCCCTAAAACAGTGTTTATGGCATATGGATGGGAAGGGGGGAATGGCATAGAAAGGGGGGATGAAAGAAGCAGCCTGAAGCCAAGGGGAGGCTTTCCATTTTTTCCCAACTTTTTCTGAGATGAATATAAAAATACTTGGAAATTTTTGCTCACAATGGAGGTACAAAAGCCTCATCCGGATGACCGCAGGTTCAGTAGTCACTAACATCTTCTAACAGTAAATCTCAGGAATAGTTTACCTAAGAGCCTTCTTCACTGGGAATTTTTAAGAACAGGTTGTGTAAGTATCACTCAGGAATAAAATAGGCTTTGGATGAAGGAATAAACTGGATTGTTGGGTACAGCAGCATTCTTTGGTTGTGTGCAGTCACAGAGCAAGAGCTGCTAAGGGTGTGCCCACGCTGTGACTTTCAAGTGTTAGCACTTGGTGTGGAGCAGAGTCCTGCATTTCACAGGATGCCAGCTGAATATAGAGAAACAGTGAATTCAGATTCCGTATCAGTTCTCTTTACTGGTGCTTTCCAGCTCAGGTAATCCTCTAGCTGGCGGTGCAGTTGCTGTACATCGATAGTAATCTCACATGGAGTATTAACAGTCTTCAGTGAGGTTTTCCTCCCAGACAAGAGGTGGATCTCTATTCCTACAGTAGACCTTGCTATACCTCACAGGGAAAAGCAAGGAGAGGTGTTCAGCCTAAGTGCTCCACTTAGCTTCACATTCTTTTGGACATCCTATGATGCTTTTTCTCTTAATTCATTATTTTCTTTGCTTTCAAATCACAGGGGGAGTCTTGAATTCTTACTGAGGTTTCCATGTAGGTATGTCAGCACATTTCGCTCTCATTCACTGAAGCTAAAAACACCTCCTATGTCAGTGCCTTCCATTTCCTATTTCTAGCAATTTCTTTAGCCATGGCATACATCAGTCAAGTGCAGCTCATTCACACAGTTAAGCAGGTTGGTTCATTGTGGTAGCCTGATTATGCTGCTGCTAACCTTGCAGAGATGTTTGATGAGTTCATTTGGAAATGCTCAGTTATCTGACAGCATTCAGATCTTAGCCATGCAAGTACTTCCCCAGGCTTCTATTTGGGATTTCAAACACAGGGAGCTCTGCTGGAAGGCTGTGAACTGCTGAAATATTTGTTAGCAACTGCATGCTGCTCTAAGATGTATCATCCTCTCCAATACGTTATGGGTCTCATGGAGAAATTCTCTGACTGTTGGACAAAGACATATTGAGCATCCCAAAAAAGCTCTTTCAGCACTTAAGGTTGAAAGAGTAGGGGGTGCCAAAGGGGCTATGAGACTCCTCTGTCTGTCTTTGCTAGCAGAGCTACAACAGCATTTGTTGACAGATGAGTGGGGAAAAAAAGGATGGCACCCGTAGGATGCCTTCATATTGTATCTGCTAAGCTTTGTGCTGAGGAGGCATTACCTCCTACCTGAGCTGCTCTCCCAGCACAGATGAACAGGAGGCGGCCCATCCATGCTGGACAGCAGTTGCCTGAATTGGTAGTGAAAGAAGCCTCTGGTGCTGCTGTAACTTGCTGGAGTCAAACTGCCTGGGTTTAGTGTTCAGTGTGCAGAATTACTGGAATTTGACTCTCTTTCTTCTTTTAAAGCCTCCTGTCAAATTCTCCCCTGTCCTCAGATGATATAAATCACTATCGTTCCTCTGAGGACAATACATCACCACTGTTTTTCCCAGCTAGGGATTTGTCCCTGCATGCTGAAACCAAAAATGTTGAAGAAATAAAATATTCATTGTGAGAAGCTGGAAAATGGTTCTAATTTGCTGCTTCTGATCCTTGCTGTTAACTGCCTTTGGCTCCACAGTGGCTGGCACAATCACATCATAAAATGGGTGTGTGAAGAATTGGGAAGCATCATTATTGTTTGGACGGCTGTGAGATGTGCCACTGCATGGGGGTTTTTATAAAGGGATATGTGCAAATGAAATAGATTTGAAAGGGATTTTCTAGCAGGAGAAAAGGGAAACCAAAGCAGTTGTTCATATCCCTTTTAATAGCCAGGTTTATAGCTGCAGGAGAGGATTCTGCTCCCCCAGGGTGATGACAGGACTGGTTTGCCTGAGAAAGAGATCAAAAGACACTGCCCTGCTAGAGCAGCCACTGCAGTGAGAACTGCAGAAAACCAAAAACCCTGTTGCTGGCTGAATCAGAGTTGGTCCCCACAGTGATAATGAAGGTTCTGAAAGGGAGGCTAATTACAGCTTTGAGCACACTCGGGTACTGTCACTTCAGAGGTGTTTCTGGAGTGCCAGCCAGCCACACTGCTTGGGAGAAGTGTTTCCTGTGTCATTGCACTCTGTCAGTGCTCAAAGAAGAACTCCTGATGATGGGGGCAGTTGGGTTCATGTTCTCTCCCTGTTGGAAGTGGCAGGGTTGTCACCAGCTGGCACAGAAATGGAGGATCAGCGAGTGCTGATTCTCAGGGGGGTATTGCCCCTGCGCTTTGACCTCCCAGGAAGGGCTGTTTCATCCAGAAATCCAAAAGAAGTTGAGGTGTCGGAAGATGAGGGAAAAGCCAAATATCATGAGGATGATGTTCAAGACTTCAAAGGAAGTCTTTCCTCTCTACCTGTCATTGATTTGCAAACCTTTCCAAACCCCATGCCACTATTTCCCATGCTTCTGTTCTGTGATGACTGACTTTGGTCAGTGCTGAGTCAATGCTGAATTCATACATTCATAGAGTGTTTTGGCGTAGAAGGGACCTTAAAGATCATCTGGTTTCATCCCCCTGCCATGGGCAGGGAATTCTTCAACTCTTCCTTACAGGATTTTTTCCAAGGTGTCTATTCTCTTCAGTGTCTTTCAGACTCCCTTTAATTGGGCTGTACCCTTCCTGAGTATTGTTAAGTATATGCCAGCTGAGACCTTACTGATAAAGGAGAACTGCATCATTTCACAGACAGTATTTCTGCTGAATTCCTGTGTGGACTTCTTAAGCAAATTTTAGTCTCTTGTTTAGACTGTGATTGACAATGATGTCTTAGTTTCTTACTAGAGTATCAATGCCACTTATTCCCCATATGGTGCTTAAAGAGCTGATTATCCTCACCTATATGTAGAGCTTTGTGTCCCTTACTGAATTACAGTCTTTTACCCCAGATCAGTTGTTCTGTTTTCAAGATTATTTGGAATTTCCTTACTGTTCTGCAACACACTTCCCAGTCCTTTAACCTGCTGAATTTACAGGTTGTGGGTGCTTCTTGCTCATCCTTTCCAAACTGTTGATGTAAATTTGACCAGCCTTGGGGCCAGAGCAGACCAGAATCCCCTTGATGTAACCTACCAGCCTGAAAGTTAGACTAGTTACTTCCTAAATGCAATTTATGACCCTTTGATGCTCCAGTGTAAATTCTCTTTTTCCTTTTCTTGGATATGCATGGCCTGAATGACATTGGGTAGGTCAGTTGTCTCAGAATGCTGCCTAATCTCTTCTCTCTTTGGAATGGAAATGCTTTTCGAGTTACATCAAGGGTCACATCTTTCTTTTTCCACAGTAAACCAAATCATTGGCTCACAGTCATCCTGTGATTGATAACACCTTCTTCTTAGTTTTCTCTTAGGAATAATTTGTTTAGTAAGCTGTGATTCTCCTTTCCTGGTCTTGGAAAGAGGAGTTAAAACAACTTACTTATGTGATTCAATTTTGACAGTAGCATTCCCCAGAATGGATGTTATTGGTTTGATGTGAGAGAAATGAACTGAATGTTCTTAATCTATGTTTTTATGGTGCGCTCCTCCTTCAAATGGAGGATGCTGCAAACACTGAAAGTTAAAAAGATGCAGGTGAGTGATACCCTGAATAATGGGAATAACTTAATGCTCAGGTAACATCCTTAAACTCTTTTTTTGGAGTAGCAAACACGTCTGAGAGAACTCTTATATAGTGTAGGTAAACTTCAATATTCCTTAGTTTAATAATGGCAGTCTATTAGGAAGAAGTAATAGGTTATCAGCATATGTACTGTTTTTAATGCTGTGACCCTGTTCAAGTATGATTTAAGTTACTCTAAGGTTATTTTATCTTCCCTTGAGTCATCTCAGAAAGTTCTAATTGATAGTTATTGTTGGAGATGTTTGAAATGTGCAGAATTTACTGGAAATGGCCTTTTCTTTTGAGAAAAATTGATTTTCCTTCTTTCCCAATAACTTTCTTCATATTTGTAATTAAATTGTAAAGACACGGAAAACAATGGTTTGTTGCTTTCTAACAGAGTGTTTCTTTTGGTTTTTAACTTCTGTTTTAGCTCTTTCTTCTTTCTCCCAGCCTATTTTTTCCTTCCTCCATTTCTCTGTGGACTGTTAGGCATACAAGACGCTCCATTTTGGTTTGTGTATTAACCAAACTCAGTTGGCAACACACATGAAAGGCATGATTAAAGATACACAGCTCCTCTTTCATGGAGCTCAGACAAGAGAAAGTGGGCAGCCTGCCCCCAGGGGGTAGTTTGTGCCAGGGACCTGACCTTTACTGTTGGTGTGAAGAGCCCAGCCTATGCTGTGTTTTCCTGTTGAAGTGAATGAGGTTTCTCTCTGGTAGGAGGGTCTCCACATCCATGGGCCACCTGGGTCAGTTGATCCCTTTCTTACAGTGACCTGGGCAGGCTATAAGGTTAGTCCCTAACCTGTTTAGTGCCTGGACCCTCATCAAATCAGCTCATCTGGTCCCTGTCCTCTGAGGACATGTTTGCAAGGTCACATTTTAGAGACCGAGTACCAGGGCTGCCATCAAAGACCTTTGATAAGGATCATTCATGCCTCGGATAAATGCAACATACTGCTGCCATCCTGGCATAGGAAAGAAGAACAAGGTGTTGCCTTCCCTTTGGATACAGCAGAGTAGCCCTCATCCTCACGCAGGGCCATGGAGGCACAAACCCATTTGCAGGCTGAGCAAGTTGGAGAAAAGTCCGGGCAATCCAGAATAAGAGGCAGAAGAAGGATAAGATCTCCTGAGGCATAAAACTGAGGAAATCCTGGGGGTAGTGCATGAGACTCCAGCACCTGATCCCATCTGAATAGGACAGTGATGATACCGATGCTACAAAACCTGACTTTGGCACCTGAAATTCATCTCCTTCCTGCACTGCTGCTAGCTGTTAGCACTGGTTGGTTTCACACAGGCTGTGCACGGATGGCACTGGGCTTTCTCTTCTGCCAACTCCATTGTCAGTCCTCCTCCCTTCACTAGGATGAACTAATATATAGAATTGACAATTCCTTCCTGGAAGCCAATCCAGGCTGTGGAGTAGCGTGCTGTTACTTGAGGCTGTCCAGCCTGAGAGTCAGGTCTTCTTCATAGACAGGAAGCAAAAACTTTATGCAGTAAGGTATCATGGGCACCAGGTTCTGAGTGCAGTGTTTGTATGTATTAGCCAAGGCCCTCTGCAACTTCTGTTTTTTCAAGGCTTTATGTGTTTTTCCTCTTTCAGACAAGTTACAAACCTGGAAGGTCTCTACTTTCTTGCAGGTTCTATGTCATTTTTCTTGGTTGAAATGTTCTCTGCATTTTTCAATCTTAACATTTTTCTATGGGCCATTCTGCCCTGTAACAGATATGTGTCTGGTTTTAACCCTTACATCTTATCAGCAAATGCCCAGCAGTCCTCCACAGATCCCTTCCCCCATTTCCACCCTATTCAGTGAGGATGAAACATATTGCAGAGTTAACTTCTATCCAATGTGGCTATGATGAGATCTCTCTAATTGAAGAAAAAGTTTTTCTTTTTATACTGTCACTAGAATAATGGAATGGAGAGCACTGGCAAGCATTCTTCTCCCCTGAGACATGTTTGAGAAGATTCGTGTGACCATGACCTGGAAAGAGCAGACATTCATATTTTGTGACAGCTAATCAATATGACTGTTCGATTATTAAATGCCTTCTTTTCAGAAGAGGTACAACCTGGTCAGCTAAGGATCAGGATATCTGACTCTGCCATCAACTTACCGAGCTAGATCACTTAGACTCGGTATTTAAACTTGCTTATACGTAGCATGGGAATAATGGAGCTTTTTAGCCAGTGGATTGGGCTTTAAAATCTACAAATGAGCTGGTTATGGGAATAAAATTGGCTGACTTACTTCCTGGCATTTAGAAAGTTATAAACACAGTGCCATGAGGAAGAGATGAAGCCCATATATTTACATGAGATGAAACAAGTTAATTGAAAAATACCCGATTTCTTTAACTGGAAATGAAGCTTTCATAGCAATGGTATTAGTTCTTCAATAGATTAAATTGTGGGATTAAGCTTGGCTGTTTAAGAATTAAATTACCTTTATTATTGAATAATGCTAATGACACAATTCAGGGCCCAGCTTTCAATTCCTTATTCATTGCCTTTTACAGATACATGAATGGAAGAGCTCTGTCCTTAACATAAAACACGTTGTGAGGTTCTCTGCCCCCAGGCTTGTGTTGTATTCACTCATTGTAGACTTGTACCGTTTGTACTGCTGAGCCATTTGCTTGCATGACCGAGTACAGCTCCTTGAAACTGCCTCGAGGAGAATTGCAAAGTACTTCCAGGGAGACTAAAGGGATTATAGGAATTGTAGAGGGATTTAAGGCTTTGGGGGTGAAGGTGCCAGAGTTTGGGGAGAATATTTTCAGGTAGTTTTATGGTTCTCCTACGAGTAACAAAAAAACCCAAAAACCCAAACCAAGCCCAAACATGGCAAGAAAGACATTCATGGGTTTAAAAATTATGTGACTATATTTAGGCCTCGATTTTGCTTTGAGCTTGAAGGCTGTAGAGATAAATCCTGCAGTTCCTGTTTTACCCTGGAAATAATTAGAATGTGTTTCGTATGCATAAGATCTGTGCTTTATGTTCTAATAATTCCTTATCTATCCAGGGAATGAATAACATGCCTTCTCTAATATATACAGAGGCACTTCTCGCAACTACATGGCAGAGTGCTATCATTCCCAAACCTTTACCAAGATCAGTAACTTGGAAAACACCTTTTACTCTCCATCAAAGGTGGCTGACTGCTGAGTCCAAATCAAATTGCCAAACAGTTCCCTGGGATTGAAGAGGAAGGATGAAAAGAACAAGCAAAAGGATGTATGTTAATTTACTGGGACTATGCCCAGGAGTCCTCAATTTTCTGGTCTGCAGGGGTAAAAAAGAATTATGGAAACATTAATGGAGAGCATAGGTTTGCAAAAAGAGAAGTATTACCAAAATGCACTGCAGTTTTAAAAGAGTGAACCAGATTTTATATAGGGGAGATTTAGATTGGACATGGAATAGACAACAAATTCTTCCCTTTGAGGGTGCTGAGGCGCTGGCACAGGGTGCCCAGGGAAGCTGTGGCTGCCCCATCCCTGGCAGTGTTCAAGGCCAGG
>JANRGW010030620.1:7461-28489 GCA_024733675.1 Psilopsiagon aymara | reverse complement strand
GGGAGAGGAGAGGAGAGAGGGGAGAAAAGACCCTCAATTTACATTTACATTTACAACTCCTTTATAAAGTATTTAATACTTCAAAACACCTAACAAAAAAATTAAAATCTCCAACAGAAATGTAAAGTTATTTTTTTTAATGAGGTGTGGGAATCAAAATTTAGGCTATAATCATTTCAGGTTTTATCAGTTCAGTCATTGTTCTAATAGCTCTGAGGACTATGTATTAACTTATTAAAATACTGTTGCTGAAGAGGAAGAGTAGGCTTAAAACCAATCTTACAAACAGGAAGGCACTGAGTGATCAAATCCAAGTTCATCCTGTATCTCAGTATTTCCTTACAATGCATGTGGCTCTCACCTGAACAAAGTTAGAGCTTGAGAAACCTTAATTTTCCCTCCTGTTATGTCTGCACGTTAACTTTGTCTCACATCCCATTACTACTTCTCTGCCCAGTGAAGCTAACATGTAGAAGTATAGCCTTTAAACCACTAAGACTGTGTCAAAATATTTTCCAGTGTTTTACTTTCATACTTTAACAATATCACCCCACTGAACAGGTTTTTATATTAAAATTGTGACCAGTAGGATGTGGGTTTCTCCATTCAGCAAAGCTGCAAAAGGGTACTTTGCTATTTCTTAAATTTTGGCATATCAGAGCCTATCTTTTCTGCATATCCCAGAGCTGATCTCCTGGGCGTGAATGCTTGCTGTCACCTAACCAACTTGATAAATTTGCAGAGCCATCTATAAGCTACAGTTAAATAAGTCTATTTATATTGTTTGGGTTTCTGTGGTACGCCAGTTGTAGTTTCTCATTGACTTAACTATTTGAAAAGCTGAATTTAAGTGAAAAATCTTCCTGAAGACCATTATAGAGAACTACTTTATCAACATTCTGAGCAGAGCAATTTTGTCTTTTCCCATTGTCAGTTGTCCCCATTCACACTAAAAAAAAAAAATTAAAATAAATAAATAATAATAAAAAAGTCATAGTTCCAGCACAACTCCATGAGATGTTTCTCATTACTCCTACTCAATTTTTCCAACAGACAGGCTTGAGGAAAACCCAAGACAGGTCAGACTTGATATGAATTTCTGCAGCTCCAAAGCATCTTAAGAACATGGGGACCTCCTATAGCCTCAGAAAAGTGGTGCATATAGCCTAGGATGAGGTTTCTGATGGTGACAGCAGAGATGCTATCTAGGGAAAACATGAAGACATGGCTACTGTCTGCAGTCCATTCTCTTTCTACTCCTCCCACATTCACCACTGTTGGACTGGGATATCAGAGAGTACACACATACAACACCCATCTTAATTTCTCTTCAAGGATCTAAAGTCTATAAATCAAACATTTCACAGATACATGCAAGGTGTATGTCTCACTTTTTAACACCAAATTTGCAAAAATGAAGTATGCTAAGCCAGCCAGAAGCAGCTTGCAGTTCGGCTCTTGAAGCTGGTTCTCATAAAGGGTGCTGAAGGGACTGTGTCCAGTTCTGAAGACTGTTTGTCCCTGGAGATTGCCTTATGCATCTTCTTAATTAACTCCTGATTATAGATGCACCTTGACTTGGTTATTCCTTCTTGAAAGTCTCCTCAGAGATTCCTAAATAAACTATCAACAGACTCTTCCCATACTGGATGTCTTTCACTTTAGCTAGCAGGGAAATGCAGACTATTAGTCTTTTATAGTCCTTAGAAACCTATAATCCCTAAAAAACTGTTGTTATAATCCCTATAAATTGGGGGAAGTTGAATCCAGGGTTTAATCATGGTCAGGATTCCCTTCTTGCCTTCAGTGCATGGCAATGAGGATCTAAAAGTAGAGATGGTTCTTTCACAAGAGCCAAAACAAGGACACACAATCACACTAAAAAAGTAAGAATAAAAGAAGTAATTACTAAAAATATTTACAGTCCTGTGGAAAGGTTACATTGCTTACCAAAAGGGCATTTAACGTCATGCGCTCTAGGATGTACAGTGAAATGGTACTTGTGATGCAGTGATACTTCCTCTCTGCACCCAGGATGGGCAATTCTCCTGAAACGCTCTCTCTGTGCCTTCCTGCTTCTAGATCAAAATTCAAATGATGCTGCTTGAGCAATGAAGTGATGATTACCTGAGAAAAAAAACCCCAACATATTAGGAGGAGAAGAAATGTTTGGATTATAAAAGCAAGATCTCTTGCTTTTTAAATCACAGATAAAAAATGCAAGATGGTTGCTAACATCTTGGAAGGTGTTAACCGGAAGCTTTAGTCTTATCTCTTCTAAGAATATTGGATGGGGAATGGTACTTATTTGCTTGTGTTTTTTAAACAGACAATTTCTTCTTATCAGATGGTAAAATCACAGTGCTAAGAACATGACTGTAGCTTTTAACACATATTGGTAGAGATGGTAAACATTTTCTTGGTAACACGAATGACCAAACCACATGCACTGGAATTCCAGCAGCTTTGACCACATGAACATTTTACCTTATGCTTATGATCATGTGCGAGCAGGCAGTTAATATAAAACATATACTTTTTTCTTTCCTTCCTCATGTGGACACAAAGACAGCAGCCTTCTTCCCCTAAGATAAATGAATTGAGCTCACAGAACTAACCCATCTACTTTCTTTTGGGCTGTTAAAAAAGGGAACAAAATGTGACCTTCAGAGACATCACAAATATAAAGAAGGAAGTAATTTTCCTCCATCAAAGAAATCCATGAATTATTTTTAAATCTTTTTAGAGCTGTGGAAATGCGGCAACAACCTAAAGCAGGAAGGTCAGTAGCCTCTCTGACTGGAATGGTAAAAGCTCAGCGGTGAACAGCAACCAAAGCCCATCAATTATCTGAAAACCCTAATATTCTGTAGAAACCACACTCTCAGTCAAGGGTTAGGAGCCAGTCCTTGTCCTTAAAATGAACTGAGTATTAGGTATCAGATAGAAAATTTCCTGGTTTTTAAACTGCAATATATTATTGTTTTTCACTTTATCTCCTTGTTTTTAGCTGTGTTACAGATTAGGCTTGGATGCAAAATTATAAAGCAAAGTATAAAGACACCTAGACAATGCTCATTGTTGCTCCATCTTATCTCCAATGCAATTAAAATGTTTCATGGAAAAACATGAGAAGTTTGTATATAGGCCAATGGATTTGAGTATAGACCTCAGATTCTTATTCTTTTGCAACATAGTCCATGCAATATAGAACTTATTTAACTGAGTGGACTAGTCAGGAGGTTCTGTAGAGCATGTGATTCACATGGTGACTGTCGGTAATTAACTATAGGATTCATGTGCTCAGGGGCTGTAGATGGCTTTCTACCATGATTAATCCATTGGCTGTTACTAAGCAGAGATGATACCTCCCTAAATTACAGACTGCTTCTACCTCTGAATCTTAAGGAAATGACAGAATTATGCCCAAACAGCACATCCCGACAAACAAGCAAAAAACACATCATGCCTAAATGCAGGCTTCTATATTAGCAGGGCAGTTGCAGTGGTTGTGTTGCAAAAGCACAGCTGTCCAAAGATGGTGTCTCTCTCACATATTACAGTCTATCCGTGAACCTCCTTCCTGACTGTCCAAGGGCCCAGGTTTTTCCATCTAATATTTTTTCATCTTGGATTTGTCAATATCCCACCATCCCCACCTAGGAGATGTAGGACCTCCCTTTTATTTGATGTGAGCTGAATGCCTGGGGGCACTGAAGGGGTTAAGTGGAGGAAATTCTTGTCAACTTCAATAGGGAGTCAAGCATTTTCAAGGATTTTCCTTAAGAAGAACCTAGTATGTCTGACATCAGAGCCACAGCACATCACAGTGAAAGAGTACAATTTTTAGTTAGAGGTTTTTTTGTACTTTCAGTGTGGAAAATATTCATATTGTGGTTTTGCACTAAAAATAAATCCTTCCATTCACAGCCTGCAACAGGTAGCTGAGGTTAGATCGAACCACCAGCTTACTAATGACTACGAATTGCAGTATCTATAGAAATGACCAGAATTCAAGGCAGCCTTTAAAATAAGCCAGATGAATCATTCTTGAAATTTACCCCATAATAAATAGGCTTATCATAAATGTCTGCCATACAACGCATGCTTTAAGTATTTTTTAAAAATGCAAAACGCTGTTGCATGTAAATAGAAATGATCAGTTTTCTTCCTTTTGCAGGGATTATGCTTCTTCCATGACGAATCTTGGAATACTCAAGTGACCCTGGAATACTGAAGTTAAGTGACCGAATTGAAAGCATTACTTTTTTGCAAGAATCTTGTACGTAATAAATAATAGCCTTTAATGTATTATAAAAAAGGAATCTGAACTGTCTTGAGTTGTAGTGAAAGCTATTGTTCAACAGAGATGCAGTAAGAAACAGAAGCTGATAAAATCTTTAGATTCTTATTCTACCGTGTAACACCAATTTTTAATATTTTTTTTTAATAGTAAGTTATGAGGTCACATCTTCTGCTAGTGCACATCACCAGAACACCACTAGCATTAGTGGAACCAGGCTGATTAACCCAAGTCAAGATTCAGGGCCTCACTTACTTTATTAAGAAACAAAACCCCAGAATTGCAAAAATCCCCACAGTGACAACAAACACCGTCCTGAAATGCTTTAATATAATATTCTACAGGTGTATTTTTTCGCATTTCATATCCCATGTTATCTCATTAAGGCAAGCGGCTGATCTATGCCCACAGAACTGGCAGACCTGACAGACCTGAAAGTGACGAGGACCGTTAGGAAAGATGGACAGAAACAAACAAGCAATGGAAAAAAGTCACCACCAACAAAAAATACCCACACCATCAGAGAAAGCAAACACCAAAACAACCAGAACCTTCCACTTTAACACTTTTTGTTCTGTCTCTGGTGTTTCCTTGTCCCACTAAGCCTGCAAGTCTCTGAAATGGGTACCAAAGATGGCACTTCTTTTCATTGCCATGAATGCTGTAGCCTGCTTTCACCAGGGAAAAATCTTAAACCAAACCAAACCCAAAACCCCAACCAAAAACCATAGACAAAATGCAACACCTTTCATGTTTCATGCTGTCAACTTGAGATGCCTAAATCACATGTGGACAATTCAGGTTTATGTCATTAAACTTAGAAAAGTAAGTAGCTATTTTTTGTGTCTACTTAGTGTCTGTACTACTGCGGGACTGAATCTCTCTGTAAAGCCAAGCCAACAGTAAACTAAATGAGTCAGTCGTTATTTCATGGCATTTTATGGCTATTGTTACTACAGCCCTCCCATCTACAGCAGGCATTTTTTTTTTTTTTTTTCTTCTCCCTGGAAACTAGGATATACATTATCTATAGCCCAAAACTTTTATCTCTAGCACAGCTGCAGCCATAAACAGAAACTGATAAACTGGTTGTGCTCATCCAAAAAAAAAAAAGAGAAGAAGTTAATTTACTCATTTTTTCTGCTTTTCTACATACATTGAAAATCTTCAGCGTTTAAAAAGTTCCTATACTTTTAAAGAATATTTAAAAGATTTGGCACCATCATGATATGCATATTCTTGGCTTATACAACTACATCACATTAGTGCACTAATCCTCCCTTTTACTACTCACCTTCTGAAGATGTCTTCTCCCAGAGCAGTTTATATATTATAAGGGGCTTGGAATCTGCCTTTCTGTGCATTTGTGTGAGAGCTTACACCAGTGCTGTTCAGAATTAACAAAGGCTTTGAAAGTTGCTATATTATGTACAGTTAGCAATAAGAAAACTAGCATCTCCATTACTCATTTCTCACTGAAAGTACAGAGTGGAAAAAGGGTGCTCTGTTTACTGGACCGAGGTATCGCACCTGGGAAGCTTCAACATACAAAGTAACAGAGGACAGGGTAGATGCCCTCCACTCTGAAGGCTTACCCTCTAAGGGGAAAGGGTGAGGAGTACCTTTCATGGTCTCATTTAGAAGCTAAGGGACAATGTTACAGCAAAAGATGATACTCTGAAAGAAGTATATTAGTAACAGTGAAACATGGTAATAGGAAATAGTTTCTTTCCTTCCATTCATCACTTCCCCTAAAGAAGTTGTAATTGTGATTTGCATATATATATATATATATACAGGAGATAAAATGTGCAATGCAGAAATGTAACTGCAAAACTATTTTGCCCGTCTTAATGAGTATCTTAAATCAAAGCAACGCTAGTGCACATAGACACTTCTCTCTGAGTAGCTCACTGTAGTTTAAGCATGCTTTCACTCATTTAACTTCAGGTAGTGCTTATAGCTGATTTAGGAATACTGTCACAAAGCACTGTGCAGATACTCTTAGTATGGATGAGCCTATGCCGATTAACCAGACTATCATATAAAGCAAATTAATACTCTCCCTAGACTTTTCTGCAACAGATGAGCGAAGCTGAATTCAGTGAAACTGTTGCAGCTTCAGTATACAAGAAAGGTTTGATAACAAACAGTAAGCTGAAATACAAGGAGAAGAGTATACACACAAGCTTGTATCAGCACAAGTTCGTCTGTTAAAAAGCCTAACAGGAATCTGAAGCACCATTAGTGGAATTAAACCCCAAAACAGAATCTTTCAGCAACATCTGAATATTTGATGCCTTATGGAAGCAACTGCATACATACTATAGCAGTGGTAGGGATAAATTATCTTAGTCATAGAGTAAGTTAAGTAGGATCAGAATGAAGGTTAAAAATCCTAAAGTAAGGTAGCTATTCGTTGATTCAGAAGTGTGTCTCATGCAATTATAGACTTTTTTTATTCCCCCTAGGCAGCTGGGATTTTCCCAGGATACCCATTCAAGTGTATGCTCAATCAGTACATATTCAGGAATTCACCTCTTGTCTATACAAAGTTTCAAGGAGGTCAAGGAGAATTTTGTCATTGCCTCCAGTGAGGCCAGGCATTTCACCCACCAATCTTGCAGCTGAAGTGAGGTCTTTGGATAAATGCATGTGAAATGTAGACAGCACAAATCCTGGCTACATTCAATAAACTGAACAGGATGTCTCTCCATCTCTAATATTTCACTTTGCTTAATTTATCAACAAAAACCAAACCAAACAAAACCAAAAAACAAAAGAACAAAAAAAAATTATATTGTTCTATTGTTTTATATTGTTATATTATTTCTAAAGCAGGGATTTTAAGGGGTGAATTGTGAATTGTGACAGTCTTTTTCTCTCCAGCCACATCCCTTCAGATTGCGTTTATATAGAAATATAATCTGCACGCACCTAAAATACTTTGTGAGATCCATTCTCTCAGATGCCAAGTTCAAAAGCAAAATTTTACACGCCAGTTTTTCTCTGTGAAAGCCTGCAAAATCACTCAGCAATCACAAGGTTCCATAAGCCACCCACTCTATAACCTGGGGGCTAAGAGAGCATGAGGCTAAAAGGAAAAAAGAGAGAATGCTTTCCATATCTTGTGGAAAGATGAGGTTAGAGTGATTATCAAGGGAGGAAACGATTTTTTGTGACTGCTTTCTTCAAGATGTATCTAACTTCCAAAAATAAGATATGCCATCTTAATTAATTCTTAAAATTAACCAAGTGCTGTGATATATGAAAGCTTGCTTGGTAAAGAAAGATAAAGACAGGAAAAAGTCTGTTTCTGAGTTGTCAGTAGGTATTTAAGGAATAATTTTGCAAAAAGAAAAAATGCCATTCCCCAAATCAAGCAAAAAAATTTACAGATTCAGGATGATTCAAAGTATCAATATATAATTTTAGATGGCTACCCCACACTGGAGCGAGAGCTCCTATCACCTAAGCTTTGAAAAATTCTAAGAAGTTACATTGACAACTACCTTACTCCTTTGACAAAAAAATGAAACATGTTGCTTCTGTGCAATTAAGTTACCACTTGGGATTTAGATCATGTCATCCTAGCACATGAGGATGCCGGTGAGTGAATTTACATCCAGATGAGATTTGTGGGAGGGATCACCTTCATCCTAGACTGGTAGTAAAAATGCCTAAGAATGTTCCTGAGCACCACATTCCAGCTGGCTTGAAAGGAGAGTGTCCATGCTGAGCAATTCCTTTCACCTCTAAAAGAGGGGAGCTGCTGGCAAGCTGACTTTTGGGAATGGCCCTGGAACATTTTAGCTCCTGAAATGTGCTGGGGAAAACTTGGGAAAGTACTTTTTGGCACATGCTTAACTCACACCAGGGAAAGTCTTAACGCTTCACTAGTATGGACAATTGCAATCCATTGTCCAGGAACATTTCCACCTACTGTCTGATTTACTAGTACATAGGTGGCCAGGGACATTGTTGCGTACTTTCAGACTTTGTACTGTGATTGTTCATACGCAGGAGAGAACAGTTCTGGCACAGTCCTGATGTAAAGTTCACTTTTTACACCATTAACGTCTTGCTCATATGTATTTCTGAATAATTTAGTCTTTTTGTTACATTTGAGATGGAGGGGTCTTAGGAATGCCTTCCTCTCCAAGGACAGTATTGAGAATAATAGGCAAGGTGCAGTTAGACAGCCTTCACATGTAGCTGCAATATCATATGATCCTCATGCGCTGGCTTTAGAAGATGAATAGAGTGCTTCTCCAACAACAACAACAAAAAAGGGTCACTGAGGGGTAAAAACATATACATGATAAACAACTGCATGATCTCCATCTGCAAAGCAGCAGCAGAAGAAGACAATACAACAAATCTACTACTAAAAACCACAATGTGTTCAGAGAGTTGTGCAAGAAGGCATTGACATTCCTGGCTGTGTTTCTTTACTACTCAATGCAGCTGCAGTTAGGCAAATTCCCAAAGAGTAATCTTGGTCACCTAATTACTCTACTCCCATACTTCATTGCACCAAATACACCAGGAGAAATAAAAAAAAAAAAATAAAAAAAAAAAAAGAAAAGAAAAAAAAAAAAATCACAAAACCGACACTCAATTATCACTTTGTCTACAATAATTAAACAAAATGCATAAACAAAATGACCCAAAGCAAATAAAACAATTTTGAATTTTTCTCCTCAGCAGTTTATGCAAGACAAATGAGGGGGAAGAAAAACTTTGTTCTCTTTGTGCATTTGACAGGGTTTGTGGTACACCAAGTTTGGAGTGTCTGGTATGGTAACAAGAAATGACATCAAGGAAATAAGAAACTGATAAAAACTCCACTGCAGTGGAAGCTGGCGAAGGTCTGAATTGATTTTTAGAGCTAAAGTGAGTCTGTCACTAATTAAAGTTTAAGTTAACCAATTAGTGCATTTTTCTGACAGAACAACTAATTTTGAAACTGCCACTGCCAAATGTTATACTTCATTTCTGAAGATGACAATGTTAACTTTGAATGGTCACTTAGAAATTTTCCATTTCGTTGTGCTTTTTTGAGACACATTGAAAGAGCATCAAGATATTCTTTTATCAGTAATCTTACTGGCAATCACATGATTGGCTCATATACACTGCTTCTCTATCAAAATAAAATTAGGGTGAAAAAACAAGTTTAAATCTTCCACTTTGTTCAAGGTGCTCTCTAGGTGTCCATAAGTTGGTGAATCATCCTAATATACCAGCTCAGATTCTGCAAGTTAAACTTTCACCTACATCATTTGATTTGCACCAAGTGCCTTCTCTTGTAACATATCTCAGGTTCACCAAGTGGTTTTGTAATTATATAGCAGGCTTTGAGGAATATGCAGCTCCTCTGATCACAGTTTTTTTTTTTTACATTTCTAAAGCAGACTATCTCCCTTGGCAAGAGCATTTTAAAATGTAAGTTAAACTCCTATGTATTTAAATATCCATAAATAATCCTGTGTAATAGAAGGCTATGCTGTCAAAGCTTCTGATTATTGGTAACTTCTACTGAAATGGGAATGGATCCATCTTAGTATAGATGTTTGAACATTTTAGCCGTAAGCTTCTCTAACCAGCATGCAGACTTTGAGTTAGAAAAAAAGTATCTCACAGCACAGGCAAAGAGAAACTTCTGATATATAGTACAATTACTGTCTTTTCCCAAGTCTGAAAATGCTGAGCTTCTACCCTGCTTCAAGCAGAATTGTTTCTATCCATGCCCAAAGGTAACTGCATCAGCTATCTTCTGAACAACCCCTGTGACAGAGGTACAGCAGATTATGCCTTTATAATAGCAAGACCTCTGTCTCTGCCACCTGGAATACAGCTCCAATATGTTAAAACAAATGAAAACTCTTTAAAGAGACGAAAAGGCTATTCAGGTAATAAAGATAACACAGAAGAAATGAGAGTAAGATGTTTTCTGGAGCTGTGGATTTCAATGTCACATGAATTCAAAACCACTTTGTCTCTCTCTAAAATGCAGATTAGGTACAGCAAGGTAATAATTTTTCCCACCTTGTCTTAAACTTTCAGTGACAGAGAAAAACTAAGAGGAAAAGCATGTTTCATCCTCCTCTTTCACCTTTTGTCCTAGTAACTGGCAATAAACCTTTATGTATTATGGCCAGGAAAGGTCAAGGGGAAGGAGAGGGACCAGAAAGAAGAAATATGAAGAAAACCAAGTAAGACTACGGCATAAGGGGGTTTCCTCAGATTGAAATGGACAGTAATTTTGAAAGAAAAATAACTGTATACGTGAACTATACCTATATATGCACAAAGTTTACATGTCAAACTGTCCTGAGTTCAATGAGACATCAATTTTAACTTCTACATTTCCAGTTTAAAGTCAGATTTGGGTAAAGAGGAAGAAAACTGAGTATTTTCATTGGTAAGGATTTGCTGTACTTTGTCACAATGTAGTCTACTTGCAAACCCAACCTGTAATTGATTTAAGATGAGCCAATACATCGCTGACATTTTCAGTAAAGAATCTATCCAATACTATTCATACGGACATTACTCAGTCAAGCATGCTCTCACATTCAGCCAATTTTTTACTGGATCTCTGCTCCATTGACTGATTGAGAAATTAGTCTCACCAAGTGAAATCATTATTACTTGCTGTACCTGCACGAATCTAGGAACATCTGAGACAGAGTGTTCAAATCCATCTTCCCCAACAGTCAACTCCTAAAAACAATTGAATGTTCTACTGCAGTACAGAAATGATTTCTATTTTCTCCCTGCCATCTAAGAATAAGCCTTTATATTTCACTCATCATGAAATGAATTGGTTTATATTTTGTCAAAAGTGAAAAAGGTAATACAGGTAATATTGTAGATTAAAAAGATACGTGCATGGTGCATAAGTGGTCAGTACTTCACTACTGCATAAGTCACTTCTACCTCACACGTGCGACAAGCTTTGTAAGAAAGTGCAAAAAAGCTATCATGTTAATCATCATGACCCCTTAACTACTGCACTTCCCCGGTTGGATAATTTTGGGTTTTGAAGACTGATTTGGTAACTCACTTGAGTATATATATATACTCACCTGAATATGAACTTAAATCCTTTAAGAACACATTTTATTTCCATCTAAAATGCTGTACCTTTTTATTCTCTGCTTGAATTCAAGTTTCTTTTTTTTTTCTATGGTCACTACCTCGAAGGAAGAAATTACAATCAAGCCTCAAACCATTAAATAGCAGAGTAAAAAATTTGTTGGAGGATATCAATAGAGATATTTTTAAGTTACCATACATGGGAATTTGATATACATGTTTGTAGTTGGCATCATATTGAAAAATTATTTTTAAAAAGTATGTGCTTCCACTGTTACTACAGTCATCTGTCAGTCCAATTCTGCAGGTCTTTAACTTTAAGTAAACCTTACAGGGACTTCAGAATTTATCCGTAGTTAACAGATCAAAACACTAAAGCAACAACACAACAAATACAGCAATAAAACAGGTTTTCCTCTCATGGCTTAGTAGCTATCTAAAATCAGAGTCCTGTATGGTATGTATCTGGCATGACTTTCACAGTTATCCTCAAAACCTGTGTATGGAAAATTTTGCCTTCTTGCACCTCCACTTTCCTATCTCAAAGGACAAAGTAGACATGCTTTAATAACATTATCTCAATCCACTTTAAAAGCCCTCTTAATTCTTACTAAAACAATCTAATCTGTTTGAGGCAAGATTTTGGTTTTATTTAGAATAGTAAACCTTATCTAATTGAGTTTAGTATTAGAATGGTAACTAACATACACAAGCCAGCTTTTAAGAGTTCACTGCACTCACACACACTAATTCATACTAACTGAAGCCAAGACCCCAACACGGTAGTTAGCTCAGCAGTCTGTGCCTAATGCCATCCTCCTGTATGTCCTTAGTTCCCAAGTGTCATTCATGCAACCCAGTTCAATTGTAGTGAGCTTACCTGGGGTGGGGGAGATCCATTATTTTTCCTTGTTAAGAACCAAGTAGAAGGTGAGGATCAGTGTTTAATGTTAAGACCAGCTTCAGATTTCACTATCAACAAGAAGATGGTTTTCCTTTCCCCTTAGAACATACCTATGCTGTCTATTTGCTACAGTACAAAACAAAACACATCTTTAGTACTGGAGATTTTACCTAGCAGGTACACAACAGTTTTCCAGTTTCGCCTTCAGCCTTCCTTAGAGATATCTGCCTTGACTGAAACATAAATCACTGAAAAGACAGGGCTCACCTTCAGTACTGTCAGGTGCATCCATGCAATGAATTTACTGGATTTAATGTCTACTGAAATCAGCGAGTTTTGGGGTTTCCAGCATAAAGGTCAAAGATCCCCCCAATAAATGGATTATGTCCATGTTTGTCTTCAATCAGTAAGATTAACCCTGGACAGTTTAGGCATAAGTACCTAATCTAATTCAAGAATTACACTCAGTGAATGGAAACACATGATGGTTAGCAACTCCTTCAGGAACAGAATTTCTAAAAAAAATAATAAGTATCTGTTTATCAGCAGCCAAGTACTATCTCACATATATGCCCAAACACTCAGTTGCAATATAGATGAGCTTTAAATACAGACAAATTACTCATGTAACATAAGCCTCCTTCTTCCTGGCAAATTCCACTCAGGAGGCTAAATATATACTGCTCGTCTTTGCATACCAAGGTATTCAGCCAACTGGTGCAGAAAGCAAAAAAAAAAAAAAGCAAAAAAAAAAAAAAAGAATGAGAACAAGGCCCATGTATCAACTATTTTTTGTTTTGCAAACTAGTCAGGACTTGCACTTTTCAATTTCACTTGATGATCGATAACCAATACACACAAACACAGAGTGTTAGATTTATGAGTACTACAGATCTATGTAAAGTAACCCAAGCACCAGATCACAGATGAAAAATCAAGGTCAAAAAGATGTAACATTTACTCAATGCTCTGATTTTCAACTTTTAGTGAGTTCTTAATTTATTAGCTTTAACTTGTTTTTGTTGGAGAGATTTCAGAAAAGGCTGTGAGATTTTTCTGAACGTCAGCTTAAAAATACTCATGATTTCTGAAATGCCAGCTTAAGAAACGTATAAATAAAATTCAACATTAAGACCTCTAAACTTGGAGAAACATGCTCAGGACGGGAAATGATAGTTTGTTAATAAAGAAAGGTAAATCATTCTCTAGGCTTCCGGTGGGAAACTTGGCAGCGAAAGGATTTTGACCTCAGTGGAAGGTAACTGCCACAAATGACAAATCAAGCAACTTTCTTCCAACAAGTGAGGCAAATGTTTGACATAAGGCTGGACTGCATTCAGATCTATCATTCCCTGTGGCATATTCTTCTACTTTAACAAATAATCCTGCAAGCTTTTTGCTCTGACTGTATTAATTTTCCTTTTTTTTTTTTTTATTCTCTCTCTCTGAGTAAAGCCATGCAAGCCCAACATTTTTTGTGAATGATTACTTATTTCCTATTTGAAGCACAAAAAGCTCATCACTTATAGAACAGGTCAAGCTTTCACTGCCTATTAGTCCTAGTTTGGAATGAATTAATGCATTTTTCTATGTTCATCTTCCTTTTCTGTTGTAGGAATAGTATATGGGACATTTGTGCAAAGGAAGGAAGCAAAAAACCTCACATTTTTTTCATGCAAACAGCAAGCCACCATAAAAGAAGACTTAAAACTTCTATTTTCATTCTTGTATTAGACTCACTGTGACTGTATCCCTGTGAAATCTGCAGTTAGAAGCACCAGTTCTCCCAACTCAGAACAGTAAATAGGGGGAAAAAATGACAAGTAGCCCAGTTTAATTTCAAACGTTAATATATTTTCTATTTTATAGTGAACATATGCATCGTTCACCCCTTATTTGCAGCAACTATGACGTCCTCATAAAAAGGGGTGACATTTGTAAGATGCCTCTTAAAATAAATATTTCTTTTTATAAAATAATAAAACTTCAAATAAATATTCTTTACACTAAACAATATGTTGAAAAAATTAGAAAATAAAGGCTGAATTTTACTGTAACTGTACAATATACATGAAGTCCAAAGGGAAATCAGAATCTTGAAATAGAAGGTTTCTGTAAGACAAAATACAATCTAAAAACATACTGATTGATTCACATTCTTCCGAATGTACAACATATTAGTATAATATTTTGTGACTGTGCCATGTCTTATGACACCACTTATTTTTCACAGTTGAAAATATTATTGTATATACAAAAATATAGCACATTATCTCTGGCAGAAAACAATGAAAAAAAGGAGTCATTTGCTAATTTACAAATTTTGCAAGTACTATTCACAAACAATAGAGTTGCCTAGGAGTGTCTGTGTTGCTTTAGCTTATGCAATATGTGGGTCACAATGTACTGCATCCCTTTATTTTCTTTTTTGTATATGCTACTAGCTGGATTCTAACGAGCGTACCAGTTAAGATGGCACACACAGAGACAAGCATTTCACTGCAAACAGCAAAGTAGATTCCCCAACCCTTCTACTACAGTGCCAAGACCATAGCTGCTTAGTTGGTTGCATATGTACGTTAAAATAATCCTTGCTACTTTAGTATTTCTGGCTAGTGATGCTATGTTGGCTTTTCAAAGTTCCTGGGGGGGACGCTGGGAACTTTGCAGCAAATGGTGTTGGAGTGTTTACAGCGGCACCCTGGCCGATTTACCCGGTCGTAACAGCCCTGGCACAACTTAAGGCAACCCTTGGCTGGTAGATAACACCACAAGCAAGGCAGAAAGAGGGACACCACACCCATGGCAGACCATCTAGTGCAGCAATGTGACTGACTGCAGGAGCAGGGGTTGTCAGCACAGTTGTCCTCATCATCATTAGAGCAGTGATAGAACAGGCCCTTCACACAGCAAACGCAAGTCCCATAATCAACCACATTCTGGGCTGAGCAAAGACACTGCTTGTCACAGATCCAACATGATGGGAGGGTCCTCGGATAAGTGCACTCCTTACACTTACACTTTCCACAGTCCTCACACCTGTAGCTGTGCGCTCCCAAGTCTTCTTTGCTCAGCGGCTTCAGCTCACTTGGCTTGAACTCAGACTTGGGCTGCATTCGGACTATCCCATCAGCAGCTGGTCCCGAAGATGACCCGAGAAGTCTTTGTTCGGATGAATTACTGCTTGTACTTGTCCTTGTACTGCTCCGCGAACCTGTGCTGACCGTGCTGACAGAACGGGACAGAGGTGCCCGAGGAGAGGCATGTGTTTGTGTGTGCTGAATCCGGCTAAAATGGCGATGCTCAGGCAAGCCATGGGGCCTTTCATTTTTGGGTTGGGTTGCTAGCCGAGGAGTGGGCTTGATCCCCGGCCGTGGAGCCACTGTAGGTCCCTCCGTGTATTCATTTGTGTTTCGGATGGCTCTGATCTGGTCCAGCGACAAGACATGAACCTGCTGCATCAGGACATCCCGCAGGTCGGGCTCCCCCTGTGGTCTCCCACTGTCACGCCGAGCCTGTTGCAAGGCCTGTGACCCGCTGCTGTGCTGAGCTCTTGTCTCCATCAGTGCCCAGAAGCGTGCTCACCCCGGCAGGCTTAGAACACATCTGAAATCCTGGAGCAACAAAGAGAGGATTCATTATTGCAACACATTTCATGCTTTCTCCAGCAGCCTTTCAAGCCTGCAGGATCCCACAGCACCGCACACAATCAAGAAATGCATCGGCCATGAAAAAAAGGAGTCACATCTGGGGAGGAGCACCTGACAGCACTTCCTTTGGCTTGTCCTGTTTAAAGGGATACTGCTCTAGGTCCACACATCTTAACTTATGGCTCTAGAAAGCCTAGGTATTGCTCCTGCTAACTAAGGCTTCGTAGGCTGTCTTCTTGTTAGACCATGGCCTTTAGAGTGTTCATATTTCAGCCACTTGAAGTGACTCTTCTTTTCACATCGTGCTACTGAAAAACTTACATTAAAAAAAGAGAAGCCTGCAAGTATTTAGCAAGTGTAATGTGACCTGCTGATGACAGACATATAATTCTCCAATTTTGTTTTAAACTGGATAATATTTTGGTAGGCTAGCCTCTTTACACATTAAACTTTACATGATGTAAATAGGAAATTTTAGTTTAATACCAATGGTCCCAAGAAAAACACTAAACAGCAATAAAATGTTTGAGGTTAGACATTAAATGAGTTAGTGCTACCAAAAACTTCAACAGCACAAGTAAAAATATCTCTCTCCAGTATTTTAGTGTGTGTCATACTTGTGTACACCACTACGATTGTTATTTTAAGGCTCCATACTACAAAAGCAATGCTCCCACAGTTTCGGGGTTTTTTTAATGTGTAAAAAATTCCACAGTCTACATTTCAAATTGTAAATATTACCAAGAGTGGCTTGTGGGACAGAGGCATGCATAATATAACCAAACAATGCCATCATCTAAGAAGTCTACTTGATTTCGAATAGTGCTTTAAAGGATCATTAACTACAAAGTAGAATTGCAGACTTAAGAATTTAAATGGAAACCACTGAAAGACACAGAAGATGAGCACTTGTAAATAACTAACTTCCACTCTCAGATATGCAAAAGTTTCAAGTACTGCCCTCTAAATTAGTTAATATTTGCCTTGCCTTTATCATATCTTAAAGCGGTTCCAAAATCCAATTACCTAGACAAAAATCCAGAACAATATTTTACAATTAAAACACAAGCAGGAACCAAGCTTCTTACAAGGACCACACAATGTCTTCAGTTATACCTAGAAAGAGCACCACAGTGTTACTCTGTACACATCAGTTACCAACAATAATACTATACCGTTGTATAATAAAATATGGCCAAACAGTCTAACAATGACTACCTCAAGATTCAGTCTTTATTCTAGCAGCAGCAGAAAATGTTTAACCTTTAGATTCCTGGCTCCCTCCCCTCAAGTACTTTCTTTAAAAAAAAAAAAAAAAAAAAATTTAAAAAAAATCTAATTTTTAAGAGTGACTGCCTATTTCAAATACTGCCAAACCCTGGTGACATGCAGGGTGTATGTCATGGTGTGTGTGCCTCCCACACACACACACAAAAAATATTCTTACAAACTTATCTTGAAGTATTACTTATGTTTTCTTCATAGTAAAACCTTTGCTACATAAAAAGTTTCAACCAGCAGTTTAAGTGGATAACTCCTCATCTGGAAAACTATCCTAAGATAAAAAGGAAAAAGGCAGAAAATAAAGCCCTCTCCCCACCCTTGAGATGAACTAGCAGCCCTATCTGTCCTCCACATCCAGCTTTTAGCCAGGCTCAGCCAGCCGAGAAGGCACTCCGGATGAGACCCAGCCTCTCCAGAAAAGCCAGCCCTGTGCAAGAGCGGAGCTGACCCTGACCTGCAGGCGCTTCAGACGACACCGGCTCAGACGCCAAGGTGGGGGCCGGAGAAGAAGGCTCCGAGCTGAGCTCCCTGCCCAGTTCCCGGCTCCATCCCGGCGCGGCAGGTGGGAGGCGGCAGACCCTCGCCCGCGGGAGCCGCCGGCAGCCCCGCAAGTGCAGACAACCTGGAGATAACCAGGAGACATCCTCCGGGATGGAAGGTGGGAGGGGGCTGCTGCGGCCGCCTTATCAGGAAAGTCAAACCCATGTTTCCTTTTAACTCTTCCCCCCTGCCCTCCCCCGAGAGATGCTAAAGAAGCCTTCTTTCCCCTCCCGGGTAATGCCAGGCGCCCTGCAGACGGTTGGAGACATCTCCGGGACAGCCAGGCAAAAGGCAGATTACCCCCCTCTCGCCTTGCCATAAGCACCCACTCAGCTTCACAAAGCCAGCCGCTGGAAAAACTCCCCTTATTTTACGCATATTCTGCAAATTGCCTGACCTTCAGCCCATCCCCCTTCTGCCCCGACCCGATGGGACCCAAATCCGGGCGATCTTCCTTTTTCTCCCCTTAATCGATCCGCTAACAGGACAAGACGCAAATCTCCAGCACCTTTATTTGTGAACATACGTCTGCCGGAAAACTCTTACTGGAAAGCAGGTCTCTCCCTCCTCTCTCGGGTCTAGCACTTCTCCCCTTTCCATCTACCAAGAGCAGGGAAGCAGCATTTGCCTTTTTGTGTGTGCATGTGTGCGATAACACGATTCCACACTTCTAAAAGCCAAAGTCCACTCTCGCAGAGCTCAAGTGCCATGATTGCTAACTTTTCCTAGCTGGGATTGGCAAAAGGGTGAGCAAGGGGGGCGGGTTTCGCGTTCGGCATATTCGGGGAAGTTCAAAACGCAAGGGGCTTCTTGCTTGCTGTGGAAAAACCCCGTGTCTGCCTGGCGGGGAGAAGGCGAGCCTAAGGGGGAGAAGTCCTCTGCCCGTGAATTTCTGTTTTGTGTCCGGAGCCTGTGCAAGGCACCCCCACCCCCATCGCACACACACACACACACACACACCAACCACCTCCTCTTCTTTCAAAGTGCTTTGAAACCCCCATTAAGGGCCGAGTGTGTGATCAGACTATGGATTAGGGCAAAAGGGACTTTACCATCGGGGTGGGGCAAACTGACACACAAATAACTTGTTGAAAACACCAGCAGATTTTTTTGGGGGAGGGTAAAGGGAGTGTTACAAAGTAAACCCACCAAAGGGAGCTAAAAAAAAGTAAAAGCAAAAATTGCAGCTTTCCGTCCCCTCCACACATAGCCCTCTGCATGGCAGAACCTGGAGAAGAACTTTCCTCGTCTGATGGATCGAATTAATTTCAGCACACGAGAAACAGAGATGTGTATACACACACGCACACACTTAGGTTTGTACCAGACGTGCACTCACTTCCGAATTGCACGGATCTCCCGACTCCACTACAGACAGGCGTAAATCACGCACTGAAAGGCGGGTTGCTCGCTCTCCCCCAAGACGGAGGGACACACACACACTCACACAAACAGTCCCTGCACTCGCCCACCCCGCTGCGCCCTCCCTTCACCTCCCCGCGGGGCTTGTCGGAAACCCACGCGTGCCCGGCTAGGACCGCCCGTGCCCCGCTCCCCGCAGCACCGAGAGCACGCGGAACTCTGTGTGCCTGCGTGTCCCGGCCCGTGTGCTGTGTGTCCCCCCCCGCCGTCCCGCTCGCAGCCTCCCCAGGCATGCCTGCGCTCCCGCGCAGCCTTCCGCCCCCCGCGCCCCCGAGGCACCCCGGAGGGGCGCAAAGGCGGCTCAGTCGGTAAAACCCAGCAGAGCTCCCCCACACCCCCTCCGAGAGAAACCGCTCCGAAATCCCACCTCCGGCTCCTCTCTGGGAAAGGAAGGAGAGGGGAAAGGGGGGAGAGAGAGAACCTGTACGAATGGAAAAGGGATCGGCCTCAGACATTTCCACGAGTTTTCTTGGAGCAACCAAGGGGGGCTGCAGGGGGGTTACTGAAAAGCTTGTTTTGCAAAGAAGGAAAAGGCTCTCACCGTGATCGCGGCGCTGCACCAAACCCCTCTCTCTCTTGTATTTTCTTCTTCCTGCGGCTTGCAAATAAATCCAGCCCTAAAGCAAAAAAAAAAATTCTTTTCCAAACTCTGCTTTAGTCCAACTTGCAAATTAAAGTAAGAATGATCACCACGAAAAAAAGTCCAGAGCAAAGTTAGGTCCCTCTCCCAGATCGATTATAAATACGTGTGTGCGCGTATATACTATAATAATAATAAAAACACCTCTCCGGATCGGGGTGGGTATTCTTTGCTTCTAAAAAGAAATCACTCAAGTCTCTCACACACACACTTTCCTTTTTTTCCTCAATGAACCGGAGGCCGAATCGCCAATACCAAGTCACTTTTTTTTTGTTGTTGTTGTTGCAAATGATCAAGAGGAAGGGCAAAGCCAAAGAAAACAAAATAAAGTGGATCTAAAATAAAATCCCAGAGCTTTCTTCCACTGAGCTCCTCCAAAAAAGCAGCTTGTGTAGTGTAGCCGTTCTGCTGAGAAGCTGCTAGCTGCAAGCTCCTCTCCACTCTCCCTCTAGCTTTCTCGCTCCCTCTGCGAGCGTGTGTGTTGCAGGCAGCTCTGTGGTTTGCAATCGGGGGGGGTGGTGGTGTTTTGGGAGCTCAGCGGATTTGTGGTGGTGGTTGTTGTTGTGTGTTTGGAGGAGGTGGAGGAGGAGGAGGAGGAAGGTTTGAGATCTGAGCTGCAGGAGCTCGGCGTTTTTCTGCTCGCTCGCTCTCTCCCTCTCTCTCTTTTTCTTTCCGGAGGAGGTAGGGTGATCTCTCTGCAAAAGCAGCAGTAAATGGCGTCATGTGGATCTGAGGAGGAACAGAGCAGTTGTTGTCCCAGAGGATATATCGCATCCGGTCCCAGCTCATTGGCTCTGCGGGGCTACATTCACTGGCGCTCCCAGGGCCCTGCCAGCACTCCGAGCTGCGGGAGGCATTCAAAAGGGCAGCGCCACCGACCCGGCCGCGGTCCCGGCCCGTCGGTGCGCGGCCCTGCGCTGCGCGGGGCGGCGCGTAGACCCGCTGAGCACCTCTCAGCCCCTCTCCGCAGGCCTGGCCGCAGCCTGCTTTCACGGGAGGCTCCTCCGTGCGCCGTCACACGGTGCTGGGGCTGCTTTGTGCTCGTGTATTTATTCAGAGGCAGGCGGCGATAGGTTTGCAGGGGAGCCGAGGGGAACTCGTTTCTCCCGGGCAGGGAGGCGCGCTCTCCCTGCCTTTGCGGGCTGTCGGGAAATTCGTTTCCAGGTGCTCCCGCCCTCCCC
>JANRGW010030619.1:0-31153 GCA_024733675.1 Psilopsiagon aymara | reverse complement strand
CATCCCTGGCAGTGTTCAAGGCCAGGTTGGATGGGGCTTGGAGCAACCTGGTCTGGTGGAAGGTGTCCCTGCCCATGACAGGGGGTTGAGCTGGATGAGTTTTAAGGTCTCTTCCCACCCTGACCGTTCTAGGATTATGTGATATCTCCTGGCAGAAAATACATCCTTTCTTTATAACAGTCCACCTGGATTTGGTGCTGGGAGTGCTTCTTGAGAACCATCACTAAAACTGGACTTGGTTTGTAGGTTTGGGTTTTGTGCCACAAGAGGCATGAGGTTTGGGCTGAAGCTGAAACAGGAGCTAGAGATCATGGAAATGATGATGAATAATGAATAAACAGCTCTTGCTTTTCAGCCCTGCCACTTGATACACTGTGTGGGGAGGTGAGGTGATGCAGTGTGTGATGGCTGACTGGCAAAGTGCATCAGGCCTGGGCTGTCTTTACCACTCTATAAGCTATCATCATTAGGCTAACAGCAGCGCATTGCTGCTCTGAAACTGAAATTACGGATTGGTCCTCTAAATCTCTGAAAATAATCTGGTTTTCTACTCTGACTACTTCCAGGCTGGGGATTTATACTTTTTATCTACTACTGGAGCGTATCAGAGGTGATGTGGTTTCTTACTGAGTCTTCAGCGTCACTGCTGTCAAGTTGGTAAATCACTTTTTCCATGAGCACTTGTTCGTGAGCTCTCATCTTTATGGCAGGTTCAGTAAAAAGCCTTCGCCTGCCTGAGGGTGATGCCCTTGAAACTTCACCAGGGTAGTGCGTAGAGAGCAGAGGTGTTGAGTAGGAGCTCCCATCTCCAGCCAGCTCTGTACTGATGCGTGAAACTCCCCACAGGTGTGGGCCAGGGCTTCTCCCCAAATACGTGGGAGTGGTGCCTTTTGGAGGCAGCTTTTGGGGAGAAAGTCTGCTTTCCAGGTTGATTTTCCTGCAGGAGTCTGTAGCTCTTTGTCCATCTACTCCAACTACAGCATGTTCTGTTGGGATCCGAGCGTAACTTTGCAAGGCAAATTAGAGCAAGATCTGCTCTGCCGGAAATGTTTGAATCACAAATTTGGCTGTGGTGATTCTTAGCTTTTGCTTTACTCGTTGAATGTCCTTTTTCTGTTGCCGGAATTAGATCTGTGTTGAGATATAGAAAGCTGGTGAGCTGATAATGTTTTTATTTCCCAATAGTGCAGATGAACTTTCTGAGCCCTTTGAAAAAGGGAACTGCTTTGTACTAATGCCTCGTTTGCTGGTGGTAGAAGGTGAGCAGGGATAATCTGACGGCATTTACCCTGAATTTGGGAAAGGAGAGGTCCTGGTAAACGAAATCTGCCTTCTCTGCAAACCACTTGCACTTAAACAAGGACCTCGATAGCTGTGCTGCTTTCTCAAGCTGAAAACCACCAGGAGCACCATGTGGGGAGGGGAAATCTAGTGGTTCAGTAAATAATCCTGTGGCCTGTGTGGAGCGTTTAGGTGCACTGCCTGCCCTGAGAGGCAAACAGCAGCCTGGGGCTTTTGCTGTAGGCTGCTTCCTCATGCATCCCTGCAGCTGCACCTTCTGCACCAGCCTGAGACCATCCTTTATTCCCTATACAAAGGGCAGAACTACTGGGCGCTGCCTTAACTAGTACTTTCTTCTGCCTATGGGGTGACACGCTTTTTGGCAGCTTCCTGTTTTGTTTTGTTTTCTGATTGACTCAAATATCCCCATCCCCCTCACCCCCTTTTTTCTTCTGGCTTGTTTTTATCTTTCTCGCTGCAAGCCACCACCACAGGAACAAGTGCTGACGAAGCCCCTTGCAAAAACCTCGCAGCAGTTTCAGCACGGGCTATCTCTGATCTGAGCTCTCGGGGGAGTTTGTATCTTTGTAATTGCGAAGAGCTGGGGTTATTTATGTTTTTGTAACCAGTTTTGCTTTAGCCCACTGACCAGGAAACACCTTCCGCCGCAGCACAGCCTGCGATCTGCCTTTGTAAGGAACAGGGTGTGGGTGGACTTCAGCCCTTCCGCCCCATTCCCACAGGGAAAAGCAGTCTGGGACATGGGGATCGGCAAGGCGAGCTCTGTGTAAAGCCGAGGCTGGCATTGCTGCCTTGCAGGGAGGAGAGAGGCGTTGGGCTGTAGTTCTGCAAGCAGAGCTCATCAGGGGTGTTAAAAGTGTAAATAAAAATCCAATTTAGGGCTTGGGGGGGGGGAATAATCTTCAGTTTAACTAGAAATTAAGCTTCAGTGAGCTGCTGCTAATCAGCTGCTGGTGCTTCGACACTTAGTCATCCTGTGAAATTACAGCTCTGTGCTGTGCTGCTTGCAGAGATGAATTTCTGGGAGGAGCTGGGGGAGGCAGGGTTGGGAAATGAGATCTCTCCCCTCTCATGAGAAGAATGTCATGGGGCAGGGCAAACCCACTTTATTTTCTCTGTACAAAAGAAAATACAGTGGTGAATCTCCTCAGTGTTTGCTTTAGCTTGGCAGGATGACCAAGGCAGTGGCAGGGATAACTGCTGTGTGAACGTGCTTCCTCACATCCTGGAGCATGGAGAGCTTAATGAAGAGTTTAACAATAATAAATAGTATGAAATTGAATACTGGAGACATCAGTGTTTGCAGGTAGGCTGGGTTTGGTACATGTGGCGTATCTTGATCAACATCTGCATGGACAGCTGAACCTGTTACCGCTAGTGATGCATCCTGATGGACTCTGCAGTGTGTCAGGCTCCATCCCCACTCTACATCTCCAGGGACCATCTGGACCATTTTCCCTTTGCTGGGGAAGTGCTTGGCGCTTAGAGGAGGAGGTGGGCATGGGCAAGGCTGTGTAGCACTGTGTCTTTTGCCCAGTGCTGGAGAAGGGAGAGCAGGAGTTTAGATGGCTGAATTCACCTGGCTGGAGACATAAGGAGCTGGCAGGATCTTGGCTCCATCCTGAAGGTGCTTGTTCACATTTTGATGCAGCGCAGAGCCCTTCTCCAGAGCAGTAAGGATGCTGTGGACATTCCCTCTCATTACAGCTGTACCTGGGACAGATACCTGGGACACGATTTGCTTTTGCAGGGAAAGCCCCATGGAGCTTCTGCTGGCCCAAAGCCTGGCTGCAGCCTGCTTCACTCCCCATAGCTACTGACCAAGGCTGTTGCTGTGTTTAATGGGTGCCTGATGATTCTGGCTTTGCCTTGGACAGGCTGGGTGTCCCTCTGCCTGTTCCCCAGCAGCAGGGTGCACTGGTGAGCACACAAAGGTGAAACCTTGGTCCTTCCTACCCATTAACTGTCTCTCAGTTCCCAGCATCTTCCCAGTAGTCCACTGTTCTTCAGTAGTAGAAACCCTGTGAGAGCATGGGCAAAGTATGCCCTTGTGCCAGCATGGGAAGGAGCATAGCTGGGTGCTGCAGGCAGTTTGCATACAGAATCATACAATTGTTTAGCTTGGAAAAGATCTTCAAGATCATTGAGTACAACCATTAACTGAGCACTGCAAAGTCCACCACTAAACCATGTTCCCAAGCGCCCCATCTTACACATCTTTTAAATTCCTCTGAGGGTGGTGATTCCACCACCTCCTTGGGCAGCCTGTTCTAATGTTTGACATCCCTTCCACTGAAGAAATTTTGCTTGTATCCAGTCTAAACCTCCTCTGCCACAACTTGAGGCCATATCCTCTCATCCTACAGCCAGATCTGGTGCTGGGTCGCCAGCCTGGGTCGTGCTGCAGATCAAGTATGGGGTTTGTCCTGATTGTATTTACTGGTTATAAAGTAGGCACTAGTTGCTTGTGTCTGCTTTGAATGTGCTCAGCTGCCTGGAAAAACAGCATAGGAGGCCTGACAGCCTTGTGGCACCTGCCTGTACCTGAAGAGCTTCCCTTGCACTCAGGGATGTGTCTCTCCCCATCCTTGCTCCCCCAAGAAGCACGTCCTGAGAAACCAGCTGCCTCAGCAAGTTTCTGGGGCTCATGGTGTTAATAGAGGCCTTTGTTTCTTTGGCATTCCTCGAGTGCCTTTTGGCAGCCTGGGGAGGAGGATGCGCTCTGACATGCTCAGCTATTTGAGCAGGAGCAGCCCTCTCCCGGTGAGAAGAGATTGCTCCTCGGAGGGTGTGTCCTGATGGGTCTCTGCCCCTGCGTGTTGCTTGCTCCTTTTCTGCCTTGGGTGAGGAATCTAAGGAGGAAAACAATAGCTTTGTCCTCTTGATCAAACAACAGCTCTGGACCTTGGTGTTAGAGAGGACCCCATTTTACGGCAGGAGTGGGTGTGAGTTGAGCCTTGACTAACATCATAATACGGTGTGTGTTCGGACATGAAAGTAATTGCTTGGTTTCCAAGCTGCAGCAGATGCACATGTCTTGGTATCTATCTTGGTTACTGGAAAAGTCACTCTACACAACAAGGCACCCTGGAGATGGACGGACCTTGCCTGGCTGCACTGGAACCTCCAGGAAGGTTGTGGCAGGAGGTGGTGCCCCTAGATGTCAAAGCTGCCTGCAAGGGGACCAGCTGGTAGGAAAGCAAAGTGCAAGAAAAAAAGGAAGGTTGTGAAATACCTTAAGGAGAAATCTAGAGAGCGGCTTTCTACAGGGACTTGTATGGACAGAACAATGAGAATGGTTTTAAACTGACAGAGGGGAGATTTAGATGAGATCTGGGAAAGAAGTTCTTCCCTGTGAGGGTGGTGAGGCCCTGGCACAGGGTGCCCCATCCCTGGCAGTGTTCAAGGCCAGGTTGGATGGGGCTTGGAGCAACCTGGTCTGGTGGAAGGTGTCTCTGCCCATAGCAGGGGGTTGGAACTGGATCGGCTTTAAGGTCTCTTCCAACCCAAACCATTCTGGGATTCTGTTAAATTAAGTCTGTGCCAGGAGTGATGGGTGCTGTATAGCAAGTCTTGCATCACCCTTGAAGGGTGATGGTGCTGCAGAGTTCCATCAGTACCCATTGGTGATCATGCAGCACCCACTATGTACTAGATGTCTTTGCAGAGAATCGCAGCAGGTCAGGGAGGTTGTGACTGAGGGGGGCAAAGAGGATATAAGAATCCACGCCTGAAATCTCTGTCCAAATGCTCTTAATCTCATTCTGTCCATGGAATCTAAAGATGGTAGGAGAGAGTTTATGTTTGTCAATTAAACTTGCTATAAAGTAAATTTTCCCTGGAAAAAAAAAATAGGGGACCTGTAGAAAAAGCTTGAAAATGCCATCTGCTATTTGGTTTGCAATTGGAAGCAGAAAAGGGAAGAGGCATTTTGAGGAGAAGTGTGCTGCTGCTGAAGAGCATCTGAGTGCTGCCCCAAGGGACATCTTCTCTGCGTGGTCTCCAGGTATCCCAGCATCCCTGCTCCTTTCAGGTTCTTCAGTAGCTTGGCCAGAGTCTAATGTGGGCTCCCTCCAGCTTGAGCCCCAAACCTCTTGGGCTGCTGCAGAAGTCTCTTGCTTTGCTGTTCTTGGTTGTCGGGCTGCTTTGTCCCTGCTCCTTCAAACCTTCTTGCACTCACAGAGCGCATGATGAAGCAGAGGAGGATCCACCAAACCGCTACTCCTTCAAGGATTTGGGAACTTTGTCATATCTTCTGTAGCAGGAACTCCTTTACATGTTTGAGTGTGGTTGCCCAGGACCACCCAGGAGTCAGTGAATTTTGGAGATGCATGGAGATAAAATTAAATTCTTGTGCTGGTTCCTCTTTAAAGAACAATGTGGAAATGGTTGCTCAGGACGTTTGGTTCCGAGCAAGTTGGAATAGCTGTCGCAAAAATGGAAGGCACTGAATATGGGGGCTCTGGAGCAGCTTGAGAAGGTCAAAGGGCAGGAAATTCTCATACCAGATGGTATTTCTCCAAGGTTTTGGAAAAGCAGTTGCCTGAAGTTGCTGAAGTAGGTTTGAGAACACCCAGTTTAGTCTTCCCTAAACTGCTTCCAAAGAATGGAAGGGCACTTCAGAAATAGCGATCTACAAGCCTGGGTATTTGAAACCACTTAATTTTGACGAAGCGTCTTTTTCCCCGAGCTTCATCAGGTGCCTAGAGCTGGCACTGAGGAGCACAAGAGACATTTAAGCGGTGATGTGAAGGGCTTGAGAAAGGTTGAAAGGTGAAGAGCCATGGAGGGCACCCATCTCTGATCCTGGGCAGAGTAAGCAGGGTCTGCAGATGCTGCTGGACTCTTGCCTTCTGCTAGTACCTGTCCTGCTGAGGTCTACTTGCAGCTTTCACCTCCAGAGCCACTAAGAAAACTGTACTGAGATGTCCTAGCCAGCTTTCCTTGGCCTCTAGCCTTACCCTCGGAGAGGTAAGACCAGGAGGGTGTCCTTTAAGCAGTGTAGTCAGTGCAGCTCCTAGTGACTGTTTTCTGATAATAGCTATGGGAGTGAGGATGCTGTGCCGCCTAAGAAATTGCTGTTACAAGGCTTCTTGGCAAACCTATTCCCTGTGTTCCTGATGCAAGGACATCAGCATGTGTGCTCTTCACTAGAAGTCTTAAAAAGATCCATTCATCAATTGGGGAAACTGTTCCATAAAGCCCTTGGGGCTGGAGGAGTAAAGCAAAAAAACAACCTGGCAGGAAGCTTTTAAGTGCCCTGTGTTTAACATTGAGATAGCTGTTTGCATTCTGTGCATACCCTGCATGCCGTGCTGTTTCCAACCTGCCTGCTTCAAAGAAAACTTAAGGTCTCCTCTTCTTCCCCAGCAAGGAGCTCCAGGCCTGAGTGGAAACTGGTTTTGAGGCATTCCTGACACAAAACAGGGAACATGTCACTCCTGGCAGGCCTTTAGGAGATGCTGGGAAGCTGTGTCCGTAGCGTCCCTCTGTAATGCTGCAGCTCCCCAAATCCTCACGTGGTCCTAGGAGCTTCTAGCGTAGACCTGTCCTCACCACCAGTTGTAATGGTATAACCACCTCCATTGCTAACTGTCCTGCCTTGTTTGGGCTGCAGTGGGCTGGAAAACACAAGGTGCTCAAGGAATAGGAGATCATCTGAGCTGGGCACATCCTCCATCACTTACAAGGAGATGGTGGTAAAATCTGGTAGTTGACCATGCACGATCTCGTTTTCACCCTAAAGCCAAATGGGTCATACCCAGCTCTTCTCTGGGTGCTCAGCCCTTTCTGATGAGCATGTTAGTGCCAGTGCTTCAACATGATGTGCCCTCCGTCCTCAGGAGCTGCACTCCCTAACCTGGCTCCTGTGTTCCCCTTCTGCCACAAAGCCTGATGTTAATTCCAGTGTTATTTTTGTTTTCATGGGAACTCGGATAATTCATCACTTCTGAAGCACACCAGCTGTCTTCTTGGAGAGCAGCACTAGAGGAACTGCTGGTACCTGAACTATTTAACCCACCTCTGCAGAAGATCAGCAACTTCTAAATATGTACATATATATATAGTTAACCCTTGCCTGCCTTCAAGTTACTCAGGAGAGCAGCACCCTGCTCCTCATCTCTCTGTCTCTACAGCCTCCTGTGCACAGAAGAAGGGGGAGATGATGTGAGTGTGACATTGCTGTTAAGTCCCTGAGCCCCCCAGGGAGGCTGCTGTGTGATCGCTGGGCACTGAGAATTACCAGAGGCAGGTGCAGGAGCTGCTCTCACCTCACCCAGTTAATTAAAGGGATCAGTTTTTGTTTGTTTGCTCCCAGTGCTCGCAGTTTAAACCCAGCACATGGGTTTAATAAGGAGCTGAAAGCACTGGTGCCAGGCACTGGGGGATCTGTGTGTAGCTTCGCAGCCCTTCTCCTCTTCACCACTGCACATCGGCTGCTTCCCCTTCTGCCAGGCCTGTGCCACTGCTCGTCCCCATCTGTGGTGCAACTTGCCAAGCTGTGCATTGTGGTTCTGTTTTCTCTAATCTTGTGGATAAACCTCCAGCATGAGCAGTGCTGGACTGCAAGGCTTTTGTTTGCAAGCCGAGGTGGGGCTTTCTGGGTGGGAAGAGTGTCGGGGAGCAGGTTTAAGCTCACAATTCCTCTTCCTTGTGTGAGCCTGAAGTGGTGCCAAAGCGCTGCAGTAAAGTAATGAAGGGCAGGTCTCCCTTCTTGTACCAGGAACCAGACCTCCAGCATGTACGCCCCTTGAAATGTGGGGTCTGGGAGCTTCTGCTGCAAACAGAAGACCTCTTAGCTCTTTACTTCTCACCTCTCTTGGGCTGTAGCTTCTTCACCTTTTGTCAGTCTTTGCTTTGACTGTAACCCCTTGGGTTGGGTTGTATCCCACTTGCTTCTCCATCAGTAAACCCTAGCAGGGAGATGGTCCCAGGTATCAGCTGGCTGCTGGGAGGAAAAGTGGGAATATTGGACTGATGATTTTCCTGCTTGATCAAAGCACCTTCTGCTGTGTTTGCATTGGGGCTCTATGCATCCTCCTCTGCAGCAACACAGCTGCCCTCATCGCTGCTCAAGGCTTTGCTGACATCTGGGGCAGGAGCATTGCTGAGCAGCAAGTGCCTCAGTTTCTGTTTAAACTCACTGACAGTGTTAAATGTATTTAATCTGCTTAATTTGCCCTGTGGGCTAGTGTACTGTTATTAAGATCCAGTGACCTGCAGAGTGCATTGTAGTCATGTATAAGCAGCTGGAGGTGGGATGGGGTTCTGTGAGCTGGGTTCTCAGGGCTCTAGTTTTGGAAATGCCTCTACTTGAAGCTCGAAGGTTTTGACCTCGGGGAGGAATCAGCACTGAGGTTGTCTAATGGTTGTCCATTTGAGGCACAAATTATTTGGGAGAAGTGTAAAAAGAACTTGAATGGGGGAGAATTAACGTCTGAGTAACGGGGAGGTGTGTGCCCTGTGGGGAGGGCTGACTGCTGACTTTGAGCTCTTGTGGAGGGAAGTGTAAGGATGGGTGAAGACAGAATCATAAAATCCTAGAGTGAACCCTTAAAGCTCATCCAGTTCCAACCCCCTGCCATGAGCAGGGAAGCCTTCCTCTAGACCAGGTTGCTCCAAGCCCTGTCCAGCCTGGCCTTGAACACTGCCAGGATGGGGCAGCCACAGCTTCTCTGGGCAGACCTCTGTGAGGTTTGGATATCATCATCCCTGTCTCTGTCAGCTCCACCACCCATTTGCTCAGGAGCCTGAATTTATTCCCATTATTTGCACCATGTGTTTGTAGTACTGCAGAAGCCTCTCTGGTGACTGAGTGACCACCTTGTACCCCAGTTACTCTTTTTTTCCCCCCGTCCTTCCTATGTACCATCCTGGGGTAATTTCTTCCCCTGGTTGTGGATCACTGGTGTTCCCATACTGAGTCTGTCATTGGGTTGAGACCTAGAAGGGAGCTGGGCTGAAGTTCAGAGCTTTGCAAAGCCACTTGTGTCCGTAACTAGCTGCCTCTGTTTGGCTTGCCAAGACATCACCTTTATCCTGCTGATCTCTGGCATGACCTTGTCTTTTCTGACTAGCATGGGTTGCTGCCAGCTCCTGGCCACTGCCTGCAGCTGCTATTGCAGATACGTCCCTCACTATTGAGAGCCCATGGTTCAGGGTGGAAAGGATGTGTCTCACGGCTCTATGCTCTTCCCTTTCCTCCCCAGGGAGCTCAAACTGCGAAACTACGATCCCGAAGATGAGGAGCTTAAGAAGAGGAAGATGCCCCCGGCCAAGCCAGCCTCAGGTGAGTGCAAGGGGGAAGCATGGGAGGTGACACAAGGAAGGACAACAGCAGAAGCATTGCTAGAGGTGGTGCTGGTGCCTGTGGTGAGGCTCCCCCTGCTTTACTCTCTTCTGGAGGCTTGCAGGCAAGGCAGGTCACAGAATCACAGACTGGTTTGGGTTGGAGGGGACCTTAAAGACCGTCAGGTTCCAGCCCCCTGCCATGGGCAGTGACACCTTCCACTAGATGAGCCTGTCCAACCTGGCCTTGAACACTGCCAGGGATAGGGCAGCCACAGCTTCTCTGGACAACCTGTGCCAGGGCCTCAGCACCCTCACAGGGAAGAACTTCTTCCTCAGATCTCATCTCAGTCTCCCCTCTGTCAGTTTAAAGCCATTCCTCCTTGTCCTTTCCCTACCTGCCCTTGGCAGAAGCCCCTCTCCAGTGCTCTTATCAGCTCCTTCAGGCACTGGAAGCTGCTCTAAGGTGTCCCCGGAGCCTTCTCTTCTCCAGGCTGAACAAGCCCAGCTCTCTCAGCCTGTCTCCATAGCAGAGGTACTCCAGCGCTTGGAGCATCTCTGTGGCCACCTCTGAACTCACTCCAACAGCTCCATGTCTTTCTTATATTGGAGTCCCAGGCCTGGACGCAGGATTGCAGGGGGGCTCTCACGAGAGCAGAGGGGGAGAATCCCCTCTCTCATGCAGAGTCCTTTGCAGGGATTCAGTGACTGCTATGATGAGGCTCTCTATAACAGCACTTCCCATCCCCTTCCCATTTACCAGTCTCCCACACCAGTGGTGTTCCCAGAGAGAATGAGGCAACACTTGCTGTTGTGAGGACAAAATAAACCAGCACAGGACTCTGCATCAAGCCAGCATGCTGCAGAGTGGATGGGTTATACCTTTCCTTTCCAAAACTCAGGTGGCTTGGAAACCTCTGTGTTCCTGATCACTTCAGATGAAGGTGCAAAAGCCACTGGGTGTATTCTGTTAGTAGCTTGCTGGTGTGAGGTATTTAGGTCCTAGGAGATGACTGTCTGCAGCCCTGGAGGGTGATGGCATGTCTGAGCAGCCATGGTGGGAGTGCCGGAGCTCTCCCACTGCTGCTGGGTGAGTGTGATGCTTGCGGCCCATGTTGCCTCATCATCCTCTCACCCATGAGGACTGCACACCCTGCGTTGCACAAGTGGGGTGTGTGTCTGAGCACACTGAGTCCTGCCCCAAACCGAAGGGTTGACACTCAGGGGAGCTGAGCTCTCTCTGGAGGGTTCTAAAGGAGACTTGGGCTGTTTTTTGTGTGAGTTATCTTTAAACAAATATTAGTCATGAGTTCAGGGTGTTCCGTCTGCTATTTCCTAGCACTGAACCTCAGCACAGCTCTTGAGAGGGAGGTGAAGGGTAGAAGTTCCCTTGATCTTGAAATACTAAGTCCTTCTGGAATAGATCTTTTCAAAAATGCCCTAAATCAAAAGGCTGCCTCTGGGAGTATGGCAGAGATCTGCTGACACTCTGCTTCCTTGGTACTTTGGTAGAAGTTTAAAACTTCCCCCAGTTCTTCCCTGGAGCATCATTTGGAATTGGGAACAGGAATTTTGAACTGTTTCCAGTAAAACTTGCCCTCTCAGCCAGCCCTTCTTTGGAGCTGCAGTCCCCACTGGCTGCTGTTCCTGTGTCTGGAGCATCCAGCCTGTTTGTCCTTGGGCACTTTGTGGGAAGGAGAAGGACAGAAGGGCTGGGGCTTGGTGTGCTTTCGTATTAAATGTGCCTCGGGCATATCCGTTTGCTGGGCCAGGATACCCACCACAGGGATGTGCTCTCTCTGGTCCCCACACTCCCTCCTTGCACAGACTCAGTGTTGAAGGATGGAGGGCTGTTTGCCATGCAAGCTTTGCCATTATCCCTGGTATCTGCAGACCTTTATGTATGGTTTGGGCTGGAGCTCGATTCCCTCAAGTTATCTCAGATGGTGGCCTTGTAAATGAGTCACAGTGAGTCAGGTGCCACTTGCAGAGCTGCTGGTCCCTGCAGGTTTTTCAGAAAGAGGGTTGGAACCCACCAGACGACTTCTTGCTGCTGTTGGTGTTTGTGACATGTAATGGTTGTTGGGTTTGCATCATTTCCAGGTGATTTTTGAGAGTCTCTGAAAGGGTTTGGGTGGTGGGAGTACACATCCTGTGTGTATTCGCTTGTATGTGCCATGCTGTTAAGGCAAAGATGTTCAAATGGGCTTTTGTGAGCCAAGTCCAGAGCTCTGGTGGGTTTCCCTGTGCCTTGTGCTCTTGGTGTCCTGCTGCTGCGCTCTGAGCTGACGCTGTTCTTGTTCCCCCATCTAGTGGAAGACAAGGTGAAGGACCAGCTGGAGGCTGCCAAGCCAGAGCCCATCATCGATGAGGTGGTACGTATATTCCAAGCCATTCTGTCCTGCGTGCATCTGTCTGTGTCCAGGCTTGAACCTTGCCTGCAGCTCTCACTGGGTGTCTCTTCTTCTTCCCTAGGATCTGGCAAACCTGGCCCCCAGGAAACCAGACTGGTGAGTGCCTCCAGAGCCCTGCTGTGGGTAAAGGGGTGTTGGCATCAGTGGTGGGTTATTATCAGCTCGAGGTTGTCCAGGTTGAGTTGAAACAGCTAGAAATGGGAAAGCCAGCCCTGCTTTGAGGAAGATTCAAAGCACGGGACTGTCTTCACTTTTCCTACTTCCACCAAGTGACTCTGCTGATCCCTCTGGGATGCTTGTCACCATGGTGGCCTCAGTGACAAGGAATGCTAGGGCATTGAGTGATTTGCCCATCAGAGTGTTTTCATGATGAGGGACACACTCTGCTCCATGGTGCTCACATGAGAGAGAAGGAGTTTCTCTTCCACTGGGAAAGGTGTAATGTAGCCCTTGATTTCACATCTGCCTGGGGTGTGGGTTTGTTCTGACATTGTCTCTCTCCTCTCCAGGGATTTGAAGCGAGATGTAGCCAAGAAACTGGAGAAGCTGGAGAAGAGGACACAGAGAGCCATCGCTGAGCTAATAAGTGTGTTTTGGTGCCACAGGGATGGTGTACATGGGGGGCACCGTTTGTTCCAGAGGGATTACACGATGCTTGCTGGGAACTTGGTGTCTTGCTGTTGGGCCAGGGAGGCTCTGGCAGAGCTTGGTGGCCTTCCCAAAAGGGTCTGGGAAGCTGTTGGTCCCACTAGCTTCCCCAAGGCCACATGCACACTTGGCTTGCATGGATGGAGGGATGGTCTGTGGGCTCAGGGGCTGCAGTTCATGTCCTTCACCATGTAGGTTCCCCAATACAGCTGGTTTATCACTAAGCCACTGCTGTTTTTCACTTGCAGGAGAGCGGTTGAAAGGGCAGGAGGAGGAGCTGGCATCTGCTGTTGGGTCAGCAAAGCAGGAGGGAAGTGACTCCGACTGAGGAGGTCCATCCGGCAGCCTTGGGCTTGGGATCTGCCAGCAATGCCGATCCTGTTGCTCTCAGATAGAGGCATCTTGTTGGGATGTGCTGCTCACCAGCCCTTAGAGAGCCAGAGCCATGACCATTTCCCAGGGGACTGATTCTCCTCTTCCTGCACAAAGATGCCTTTTTCAGGGTGCTTCTTTCTGTGGAAGAGCTGGTGTAACTGCCAGGTGGGGAACAAAGAGGTGGTCTTCTCTAGAGAGCTGGTGTGTATTTGGGAACATCCATGATCAGACCCAACATGTGCAGAATAATTCTCCTGGAAGTGGCTGAGTGGCTCGGGACCTGATCGCTGCTTGATGTTAACTTGCGATTTGTTCTGTTCCTTGAAGTTTCCTGACCCTCCAGGCTGTGCAGTGTGTCTATGTATGTGCAACACTTCTATATATTTTGTAATTGACAAAGTTTGTTGTTAGCAAATCTTTTAATAATAAAACAGTCCCACAGTGGAAGAAGTTGCCACTTGTTCTGCAGAGGACTGGGTAGAGGCAGCTCATAGAATCCTTGAGCACTTCCCGGGATGGGGCAGCCTCAGCTTTGGCCAACCTGTACCAGGGCCTCCCACCCTCACAGGGAAGAACTTCCTCATACTAGCTCATCTCAGTCTCCCCTCTGTCAGTTTAAATCCATTCCCCCTTGTCCTATCACTACTTGCCCTTGTCAAAAGCTCCTCTCCAGCTTTCTTGTTGGCCTCTTTAGGCACTGGAAGCTGCTCTAAGGTCTCCCCAGAGCCTTCTCTTCTCCAGGCTGAACAAGCCCAGCTCTCTCAGTCTGTCTCCATAGCAGAGGTGCTCCAGCCCTCAGAGCATCTTTGTGGCCTCCTCTGGTCTCGCTTCAACAGCTCCATGTCCTTCTTGTGTTGTTGCCCCAGAGCTGGATGCAGGACTGCAGGTGAGGTCTCACCGGAGGAGAGTGGAAGGTGAAATTCTCCTCCCTTGGCCTGCTGGTCATGCTGCTGGTGATGCAGCCCAGGGCATAGTTGGTTTCTGGGCTGCAGGTGAACACTGCTGGGTCATGGGGAGCTTCTTATTAGCAAAGCTCACCTCACCTGTCTTATGTCTGTGGGGACTTTAGACCACTGTTCCGTAGTCCCTGTCCCCTTTGCTTCCCTGGGATAAGCAGCAGTGGGCTTTGATGTGGCTCAGCTTGTAGGTACAGCAGGTCTAAGCACAACTCCTGGGCCACGGATGAGTGATGTGGAGTAATGCCAACCTGATGTGGCTGGAAGAAGCAAGGGGGTGGGATGCTGCAAAGCTGACCCTGCACTTTTCCCAGGAACCTTTGCTGTGCCTCGGGGGGGTCTTAAAGGGTGGGTGCCTTGGTCAGGCCTGATTGTACAGGCTCCTGAATTCTCTGTGCTTGGTTCAGAGTGTTTTGATCTTGAGGTAAGACATCTGGGGCATACGCCTTCGACAGCAGCATTGACAGAAGAGTTCACCTGTGATAATTATAACTGTTTCTGTCGATGCACACATCCTGCTGCTTTTAAAAGCCTGTTGAAAAGAGCTGCTGGGAGAGAGGTTCTTTTTGTAGCAGCAGCCTGCCTTGGAGGGGGGGTGGCATTTCTGCCCTCAAGCCTGCTGGAGCCTTGATGGCTGGAGTGGCCATCTCAGATTGTCCGCAGCTGGACCAGGTCTCCACGCAGGACACGATCAGTTCCAGCCATGCTAAGTACAGACTGATCAACGCTTGTCCCTCTGCCAGGTCTGCTGCTGCTGCAAAACTGCTCTGTGGTTGCACGTGATGAGTAAGGTTTAGAGGCTTTCCACCTGCAAGAGCCCCCTTCCTGATTCCAGATGAAGGGCAGTGAGCAAAGAGCTGGTGAAATGCTCTCTTGATCCCCCAGCTTCCATGCACAAATGGCTGCTTAAAGCCTCCATCCCTAGCTGCTTCCCCTCTCCCTTGGTGTTCCGGTTCCTGGTGTTTGCAGCCATCCTTGCTGCGTCCTCCCCTCAGCCTGTCACTCCTCAGAGGGGCTCTTTTGTGGTACATGAGGCCAACCAAGAGATGAAAACCCATGGAGCAAGGGGAGATCAGTACCCACCTGACCAGTGAGTATCCAGCTCCATGCCGAAGAGTTGATGTGTGGCTGTGGGTTCCCTCTGGGCTCTCTAGTGGGAAAGCACTAGTAGTGAAAGCCCATCCATCTTCCTGAGCGTCATTTTTGTCTTATCTTTACTGGTTTGCTCTGTTTTACCCTGGGCAGGAGGCAGCCAAGTGCCCTCCACCCATGTCTGTGGGCAAGAAAGCCAAGATCTATCATAGGTGTGAAGGTGCCACATAGACACAGGTGGGTGCTGCGTGTCATGGGTGCTCCTGCCCAGGTAACACTGTGTTGTGGGTCTGTCATAGAAAATGGGGGTGCATCTGCCCTACAGGGATATCCTTGGCACTGGGCAGAGCATGTGGTGATGCTTCAGAGATGAACAGGATGCTTAAAAATGAAAAGGACCCAACCTGTGACAGTCTCCAACACCAAAGTGAAACTGCAGATCAAGATGAGTGTCTGGTAAACATGGATGTTTGTAGTTAGTAATGACCTGGGGCTGTCACACACCTTAAAGTGCATTTCCTCACTGTGAAGGAAATTGGAGAGTGTGAATATGCATACTCCAAGTAGCTACAGCCTCGTCTCTGTGAAGCGCCCTGTAGATGTCAGCAAATAGCTGTGCATAAAACCATGCTGCATCCAATCCCAGTACCTAGACTCCGCTCCTCTGTCCATCTGGCTGCGTGGTACCCAGGCCACCTTTCCTTTCCCTCTGGACCCAGGCTGATGACCTCTGCTTTGAAATACGTGTCCAGTATGAATGCAAACACAATGTGCAGGGGACAGTTATCATAGAATCACAGAATCACATTCTGGTTTGGGTTGGAGGGGGCCTTAAAGCCCATCCAGTTCCAACCCAACTCTGCTATGGGCAAGGACACCTTCCACCAGACCAGGTTGCTCCAAGCCCCATCCAACCTGGCCTTGAGCACTGCCAGGGATGGGGCAGCCACAGCTTCTGTGGGCACCCTGTGCCAGGGCCTCAGCACCCTCACAGGGAAGAACTTCTTCCTCGGATCTCATCTAAATCTCCCCTCTGCCAGGTTAAATCCATTCTACCTTGTCCTATCCCTACCTGCCCTTGGCAAAAGCCCCTCTCCAGCTTTCTTTCTGGGCCCCTTTAGGCACTGGAAGCTGCCTTAAGCTGTCCTTGGAGCCTTCTCTTCTCCAGGCTGTACAAGCCCAGCTCTCTCAGCCTGTCTCCATAGCAGAGGTGCTCCAGTGCTTGGAGCATCTGTAGCCCCTCTGGACTCTCTCCAAGAGCTCCACGTCCTTAAGTTGGGGCTGCAGAGCTGCAGGGGCTTCTCACCAGAGCAGGGTAAAAGGGGAGAATCCTCCATCTGCTTTGCGACAGTGGGAAGCAGAAGAGTTTTCTTTCCATGACTAATTCCCTTTACATTGTCTCTGGCTGCAAGCACAGCTTCCCAGAGCAAACCTGTGCTCCTCCCAGCAGCAGAAGCACCCTTCTCAGCCCTGCATGGGCTGACATTTTTTGAGCTCATTTGCAGCAGTGTTTCAACCCCGTATAAAATGTAAACAATTATAAGCTGCTTTTCTCATGCAAGGAAGAGTTTTTTGAAGGGCTCCTTTTTGCTGCCAGCACCCCGTGGAAATGTCATTTGCAAATGGAAAATCAAAGCATCTCCTTCTAGGACAAGCCAAAATAAAGTGTATTGGCTTTTCCCTTTTCCATGTGGAAGGTGTCCCTGCCCATGGTTGGGGGTTGGAACTGGGTGGTCTTTAATGTCCCTTCCAACCCAAACCAGTCCGTGATTCCAGCCTTTACTTCAGCTAGGATCAGCCCTGGACCCCTGGGCTTGCTACCCAGCTGGGCAGGAGGAGAGGCCTGTTTTCAAATGAATAATGGGTACCACAGACACCAAACCAGTGCGCGGGAGCCTCCCATCATAACACTTTTGGGAGCATCCCTGCAGCCATCAGAAACACTGACCCAGCTGTGATCTCTTCTGACTGGGAGATACCTGCACTGAGTCTTACTTCCTTTGCTTTGCTGAGGAAACAGATTCACCCCCCTTGTTCTGATAAACCCCTTGTTTTCTGTAAACCTTTAAAGCAGCATTTTTCAGCCCTGCAGGTCACCCTGCTGCTTTGGGTCCCTGTGGGGAGCATGCCTCTAAAGAGCTACCCATATCCAGAATGGAGCATGGACACCCCCTTCCCGGTGGGCCACATCACCCAAAGCAGGACACAAGGGGCTGGGCTTGTACTTGGAGGAGAGTAGTGGGGAGGAATAGCAGGATCAGGCTCTTCCTCTCTCTAGTGAAGCCTTGCAGTGAAACATTGCTTATCCCGGCACAGGACTGGGACCCCATCATGAGGAGTGGGTCCTGGTATGGGACAGGGATCATAGCATGGACTGGGATCTGGGCATGAGACAGGGATCCCAGCATAGGACTGGTGTCCTGACATGGGACCAAGATCTGGGTATAAGACGGGGGTTCTGGCATGGGACTGGGGTCTTGGAATGGGATTGGGGACCCTGCATAGGGCAAGGATCCATGCATAGGACTGACATCCATCCATAGGACATTAATTCAAGCATGGTACAATGATCCCAGCATGGGCCTCAGGTCCATCTGTGGGATAGGGATCCCAGAATAGGACTGGGGTCCCTGTGTGGGAACAGGGTCCCAGCATGGTCCAGCCCTGGGGCTGGTATGCAGATCCCAGGGGACTAATTCCTCCTTCCCTGGGGCAGTCCCTTTCTCAGCCTGGGGTAAAATGGGAGTGTGTATGTGGGAGGGCTGGGAGAACAGTGGCATTTGGGATGTAACACCAAACTCCGTATGCTGTGGGTTTAATTTATTCCCTGGGCTTGTGGCAAGATGGGGAGGAGTTTTCTTCCTTTCAGAGGTGGTGTTCTGAAGCTGTGTTTATCCTCTATGCCTTTTAAAATCCCAAACAATGCTTCTCATGGTCCAGAAGCAATTTTCACTTAATTGGGGGTTGGGGGGATTATGCATTGCGGGTGTTCCGTGGACCCAACTGAAGCCCCTCAGACAACCCTGTGCTCTGTGCTCATCCTCTGCCTGAATCCTTGGCATGCTGCCGTAGTGGAAACACTTGGATAAAAGGCCCTGGTTTGCTTGGCCCTGGTTTTCCTGGATGACATTGAGACCAGAATTATCTATTTCTCCATCAAAACAGATCAGAAAGGGCAGGTGAGAACGGCAAGTAAATAACTCAGTGAGATTATCCCTTCGGATCCAGGGAAACCAAAGGATTTTCATTTCATCTGTGCCTCCTGGGGTATTTCTCTGGATCACTGAGCTGCAGCACCATGTGCACCATCATAGATACCACAAGAGATGCCTCATCGTTGAGCTCCGCCGGACAGGGATGTTCTTCCTGTGCTGCTTTTTGGTGGGGACAGCACTGGCCCATGTGGGTCCTTCTGGAAACCTTGGGGGGATTTGGGAGAATTTGCTTCATTGTCTCTTCTCCTCCTGCTTCCCCAGAAGCGGTGAGAACAGGTCCCAGCTCATGGAAGACCGGTGTCTAGCAGACACCTGCACATAGCAGAGCTGATACGAATCCTTAACCCATAACTTATGCTGATAGTGGTGGCTATTTGGTTAGATGCAAGGAAAATGAAGCTGGATGTCTGTAGCATCTTAGCTGGGTCTGATGGCTTGGCCCGTTGTGCCATGTGCTGTCTAGAGAGGTTGGAGGCACCTCTGAAGATGCTTTAGTCCAACCTCTGCTCAAGCAGGATCAGCAGGACCAAGTTGCCAGGACTGTGTCCAATTGGGTTCTGAATATATTCGTGTGTGTGATGAAGAAGCAAAGTGCTGGAGAATGGAGCTGCTGCTCCCAGGACCAGACCGAGACAGCTCAGCTATAAGGTGGCCCAGCACGAGACAACCATGGCTTTGCCAGACGGAGTTGGAGCTGTGTGTTTGCCACAAAATACCCTGAAAATATCCTTAGGGACCAATGAAAGCCCGGGCTGAATCTGCACCTTGGACATAGTTTTGCCCTTTGCTGAGATCTCAGGTCTCTGGAGGAGATTGAAGAGACATGGGTGAGGATGGAGCTGGCTGGGACAAGGCCAGGGGCTTTGCAATGCTTGAAGCTGAACTCTGCCAAAAATGTCTTTTATTTTAGGCATAAGGAGGCCTCAGAAAGACCTACCCATAGGTTGGGGGTGTTTTGCAGACTAAAGGGTTCAACTGGGGCTTGAGGAAGCTTCAACTCAAGCAACAGAGCTGGGGCAAAGCCCTGATACTGGCAGTGCAGAGCTACTTGAAGAAAGGTTTTGGCATGGTTTCCAAAGGGTGACCATCTTGGCTGTCCAAGATGCTCTCACCTCTCCTTTCTATTGGTTATAGGGCTAAGCATTCACACCTTGCTGCCTGCCTTCTCCAAGAGGAGAAGGCCTTGCATTTGCCACATCATTTAGTGGCATGATCTAGCGGTCAGTCCTGGGGTAAAGGTTGGACTTGATGGTTTTAAAGGTCTTTTCCAACCTATTTGATTCTACGGGAAGTGTCAGCCTGGAGATCTTGATAGCAGCTGGAATATCTCTTGAAGTCAGCAGGAGTCAGTTAAGCACACAGACAGCAATCTTGGCATCCGGCTGTGAATGGCCTGGAGGAAAATTGAATTTATGGGCTGGGGATGCTGAAAGAGAAAGAAAAACAGAGTTTCTACCATCCCAGATCTGAAGATGAACACATCTATTAATGCAGTGTAATTTGGCTGCCTGGGCTCTTTCTGCTAGCAGGTTATCTCAATTATGACTTGATATTTTATAGGATGCATGTATCTATGTATATATTCATGAAAACAAGTGCACAAGCCCTGAATACAAATGTAGTTGGGGAGAAGCATCCTGAGCTCCTCTCTGGCAGCTCTGGGGCTGTTCAGAGGCCATTCCTGCCATCCTGGTGCTGAGCTGAGCCCCAGCAGCACAAAATGGTTGTGTGCTCCACCAGCACAAGGCCAAAGCAAAGATCCCCTCATGGGTGTCTAACTTGGTGGTGTCCAAATTCTTCCCAGGTTTTTACCTTTCCTTGCAGGGAGCTGGGTTTTGTTTCCCAGCATGGATTTTTGGCCACCCAAGTTCATTACACTGAAACATTCCTCAGTGTATATATTCTAGTTGTAGTGGTTTCTGGTTTCTATGTGTTTGTGTGTTACGTATATGTAAGCTTTTTAGTTATTTGCAAAGAATTTATTAATTATATCAGCAGGCACAGCTCTCAGAGCAAGATTGAGCTTTTGGGTCTGGAGCTGTGGGTTTGTCTTGGTTGTACTCATCAATTCTTAATAACAGGTTGAATTTCCACCTGGAAATCTGGCCCTTCTTTCTCCAGTTTCACTCCGCGTACCTGCTGTGGTTTTGGGTTGCATCTGTCCCTATTTATCTTCCCCTTGTCCCTTCTCATGATCTTGGTTGACCCTGGAGGACTCTGTTTTCTGCCTGACACCTCTGATAGTGCCTGATGGAGTGTTCGGAGGCAGACGGAGTCCTACTCTGTGCAGCTCAGCAAAGCTGTTGCTCAGTTAGCTGCTTTGGTAACCTGTTTCCATGCAAGCAATCCCACTGTGTTGCTCTTGCCCATCTGTGAGAACCTTGAATGCGAACTCTGGCTAGAGGTTGAGCAAGATACAAATGGAGCTGGGACAGAACGGGAGAGCACATGGGGATGGATCAATGTGTTAAGGCTGCTCCACCTCTGGGCTCTTGGGCTAAATTGTATTAAATGCCCCAGATTAATTTTGGAGTTAAATTTTAACACAGGAAGGTAAAAGACCTGTTTTTGAGAAATAGGAGGGGAGAATACTTCTTTCTGGTCAGCGGGACTGAGTTTCCAAGCTGCCCATGGACCATGCTCTTGGTACAGCCACGGAGACGGACTTGGGATACTGGTGGATGAAAAAAGGACATGACCCGACAGCATGCGCTTGCAGCCCAGAAACCACCCGTGTGCTGGGCTGCACCACCAGCAGCATAGCCAGCACTAGAGTCACCCTGCAGTCCATTGTGCAGCTCTGGGGCCCCCAACGCAAGAGGGATGCGGAGCTGTTGGAGCAAGCCCAGAGGAGGCCACAAAGATGCTCTGAGAGCTGGAGAAAGGAAAGAAGAAAAATCTGGAAAGGGGCTTTTGCCAAGGGCAGGTAGGGACAGGACAAGGGGGAATGGCTTTAAACTGACAGAGGGGAGATTAAGATGGGATCTGAGGAAGTTTTTTCCTGTGAGGGTGGTGAGGCCCTGGCACAGGTTGCCCAGAGAAGCTGTGGCTGCCCCATCCCTGGCAGTGTTCAAGGCCAGGTTGGACGGGGCTTGGAGCAACCTGGTCTGGTGGAAGGTGTCCCTGCCCATGGCAGGGGGTTAGGACTGGGTGAGCTTTAAGGTCCCTTCCAGCCCAAACCATTCTGTGATACGTAGGTCTGTATGTAGTTTGGTTTCATCTCATATGAATGTTCAAAGGCTGGATTTATGGGTGAGTGATTAGGCCCTGCATTGAGAGAGCACTTAAAATTTCATGTTCTATTGTGTTTTGGAGACAGAATGTAGTTGTCTCAACAGTTTGTGAACTAAAGGCAATTTTGTATTGAATACCTAGGAAAGATCCTTGAATAAAAAAGCACAGATTGGTTTGGTTGGATGGGACCTGTCCAACATTAAGTATAACCTTCAAATCATTCCCTAATAAACAACCATCTGGTTTTATCTTGCAACACCATGTAGAGGGAGTAATTGGGGTTTCTGATCTTTTAACTAGGCCTGATCAATTTTAAATCTTGAAAATGCTAGATATTTAATATGTTGCATCTTGTGGGTCACAGTTGGAAAACTGAAAGAGGGGAAATTGAACCTGAACAGTGAGCAGTTCCTTGAATAATCACTAATTTACCCACTGCTTCTGTGGAGAAACATTTTTGAGTACTCCTATTGCAATGGGACTGTCAATCTGCCTTTACAAATAACCCTCATGACTTCCAGTGTTGCATATGCAATGTAATCATCAGGCAGTTTAAATGAGGATAGGGGAGGATAGGGATTAAAACTGTTCAAGAGGATTTAAGTTGTTGGTAATCACTGGCAGGTGTCCTTTACTTGTGACAGATGGCTTAGGTGTTGTCAGAGGCTTTGCGGCAGAGCAGTAGGGAGCTTGTCTTATTCTTTGCTTCCCAGAGCCAGCCTAAATGTGCACTGAGGTGCTTTTTCGCTGTTCTGGCAAGGTGCCTTTGCGTTAGTGCATAGCAAAGCAAATAAAGATGAAGACTAGCATTTATGGGAATTTGAGATTAATGAACATGCAGCTGCAAACAACTTTTTTTATTTTATCATAGGTGTTCGTTGAAGAGATGGAAAGTAAACTTGATCTTCTTAGTGTACTTTCCTACCTGTTTGGTGCTGTTAATGGGCAATCTTTTATGCACTACATGCTTGAATTCAGTATGGAACCTTCTTCAGAACTCGTGCCTTCTTTTCATTTTAACATTGGTAAAGTGCAGTAAAAAGGTTAAGTTGTTGCTACAGATTTTTTGTGTGAATTCAGGAGTCCTGACTTTGCTGTTCCCTCATAAGCACCCATTGGCTCTGCCTTCTGTTTCAGTCCAGTGACCATTAAGCCAAGTCTGCCTTAATTCCACTGGTGTTACCTTGCTGGCGGCATACTTTTACAGCCAGCAAAGTTCATGCATACACGTGTTAAACTCAAGTTTATAGGCCAAGCGTAATGTTTGTAGTTTCTTCACACTCAGCTTTTGAATTACCCTTCTGGGTGTATCATCTGCATTATTAGATATACACAAAGTAGATGCAGAGTGAGTCAGATATTTCATGTCAACACAAAGAAGTATGATAAGATACATCAGTTCTTAGTGGCTAAATTTACAGGAGCAGATGGACCCGAATATAAGCATTTGCAAATAGTTTTGCAGTCTCTGAGGAGTCAAGTCTCATAATATCTTACCAGTCACTTAGCAGCACTTGTTTGCCCTCTTTAAGATGGTGGAGGAAGATCAAAAAGTGTTTGTTAAAAGTCTGTCCTTACAGCTCACCTTCCCCTAGTTGTGATGTGTTTTGCTGGTGTACAAATACTGGCAGGTGTTGAAGGTCATGTCTTTTTGATGCCATTTTGCTTCAAAATCTAGCTACTGACATGTTCTAGTTTCTCTCCTTTTGTTTTCACCGCACGTTGCAGATTTCAGTAGAGAGCAGATTTCGGATGTGCTGAAAGCAAACCTGGTGTCGATTTACATCCAGCAAAGGGATAAGCAGGAAGAAAGAATGAATTCATTAAAGTATGGAACATACTGTGTGCATCATGTGATAGGAAAGTATCCTGAGTACCTCATCAGCCTCACAGCTCCATACCAGCCAGGATCAGAATAATTCTCCTCACATTTGAGGAGCTTTAAGCAGTAATCCATTAAAAGTATCCAGTGCAGATCCCAGGATTCCCACAGATGTGCCCAAAGATTGGCAATGAGGAGTTCGTGCTTCATCATTGGCAACAGATCCTTTTTGCAAAGAGGCTGAAGTTACCTGGCATTGTTCACGAGGGTGTTGAACAGAGAAGTGTCTTGTATTTCTTCCTCAAAACCTGCTTACCCAGCGTGATTATCTACTCTTACTAATGATAGTTTCCGATACAGAGGCAGCAGTATTACCATTAGCGATCTGTTCAGTAAAGGGGGACAGTTCTCTGGAATGCCTCCAGGTAAGAGTTGTGTTTTTGTTTTTAGTGAAAGATATCCTTGACTTGCTTTCTTCACACAGTGTGAAGTGCTCAGCATGGCTTACCCTTTTATTTATTTTTCCCTGATTCTTTTTTCAGTGAGTGTTAAATATTTAGATTTGAACATTTTAGGAAGTGGCTGCTAAAACAGATTAACTTTCCTTACTCAGACCCTTCAAAGTGAAACATGAGTCCCTTTTTTTTACTTGGCCCAGATGATAGGCTTCTTAAAGTGAGCAATGTGTTGCAGTGAAAATGGACCACTTCTATCCCCTTCTTCCCTTCCTCCTTTATTTAACTGCAAGCGTCCATGTAGCTCATATTTGGGCTGAATTCAAAATTAGTCAGAGGCTTCAGGGTAAATATGTCAACTATTGGGAAGCCAGCTCTGCCAGATTGAAGGGATTTCTGCCTATGCCTAAAGGCAGCATAGCAAGTTGGCTGCACAAAACCTGACATTGGTATGGACCTTATTAGGAAAATGGAAAAGATCATAGAATCCCAGGGACACCTTCCACTAGACCAGGTTGCTTCAAGCCCCGTCCAACCTGTTCTTGAGCACTGCCAGGGATGGGACAGCTACAGGTTCACTGGGCAGCCTGTGCCAGTGCCTCAACACCCTCACAGGGAAGAACTTCTGCCTGATAACTCATTTAAATCTCCAGTCAGCTTAAAGCTGTTCCCCCTAACCCTGTCACTTCAGGCCTTTGTTAAAAAGCCCCTCTCCAGATTTCTTGTTGGCCGCTTTAGGCACTGAAATCTGCTCTAAGGTCTCCCCAGCTAACAAGCCCACCTCTCTCAGCCTGTCTCCGTAGGAGACAGATCTGGTATCCATTATTAGCTAGAAAATTGCCGAAGTCTAGATAATAGTTTCGCATTAGTGTTGGCAGCAGGAGTTTTTATTTTGAATATTCACAGCTTCCCTGTGCGAGTGGAGTGGGTTGGATGAGAGATGTAGGTATGGGATGAGAGATGTAGGTATGGGATGAGAGATGTAGGTATGGGATGAGAGATGTAGGTATGAGATGAGAGAAGGTAGCAAAGAGCAGCAGGGAGAAATCATAGAATCGTAGAATAGTTTGAGTTGGAAGGGACCTTCAGAGGTCATCTAGTCCAACTCCGCTGCAAAGAGCAGGAACATCTTCAACTAGATCAGGTTGCTCAAGGCCACATCCAACCCGGCCCTAATATCCCAGAACTTATAAATTCTCTCTAATGAAAGTTGTTACAACTTACAGGAAAGTCTTACTGATCTGAAAGCTATTTTTTAGGGGGAGTGTGGAGAAAGGACGTAGGTTCTGCTGTTGAAGCTCTTGGATGCTTTACGACCAATCCATATTTGGCAAATTCAGGCGTTTCTGGAAAGCCTCATGCTTACAGGCTCATTGTTTTGGCAGCTGAAGTTTCAAAAATGCCTGTACAGAGTGGGTTCCTCCCTGGGCCTGCAAGGAACAAGCTAGGAAAGGGCCTTCCCTGAAAGTGCTGATCCTGTCAGCTACGATCTGCTTGGTGCCCCGTGCAGCCCTGAAGTGTGGGGCACTTGACCTGCTGGTGTTGAACCGGATGTTCAGCATGAGCCTGGTGTTGAATCATAAAGATTTGCAGGCAGGTGGCAGGAGGAGGGATGTTTTTGTGACACCTCCACCCTTATGTGCGAAGGTTTGTGCTTCAGTTTTTTGTAATATGGGTGCATGTTGCGTAGCACTAGTCTGGAACATGACAGATGAAGACAAAGGGAAGGATGTTCTTTCTTCATCTGCTGCCTTGGCTTGCAGCTTCCCTCCAGCTTGACAATAGGACATGCCATTTTGTTGCCTATTAAAACCACTGAGTGTTGTCATCTTCTTTCACTGAACTCTGTGTTCTTGTGATAGCAGCATTCCAAAAGCAATGCACCAAGTGGGAAACGTCGTAGGTTAAAATGGCTGACTAGAGCTGTGTTTAATCTTGAAGGCAAATCTTTAGGTTTCCCCCTTGTGCTGTTTTCTTGATGAATAGCATCCTACTGCCAGACTCCCTCCACCTGGCAGACTCTTAGAGTGCCAACTACCTTATTAGCCTGGGGACAGATGTCCAGGGGTCTAGATTAATACCAAGAACCTCAATTTTAAGTTAATCAAAAACTTTGTAGAAGTTAGTCAATATGTTATGTAGCTCCTCCCCCTTGAGCAGCAGCAGAAGAATATTCTGCAGAGCTATGTACTGATGTTACAAAGGTTGAGAGTATGAAGGTGATTTCCTACAGCCTTGTCCATTTGACTTGCGTTTTAGACTTACCCTGTGAAGGAGAGATCTTTCTTTGTATTTTTTTAACACTTGGCTTTGACCTGAGGACACATAGAAGGTTCCATGTGTGTTCCTAGAAAGAAAATGGCAAGAAAGAAATGTGTGAAGTGGGGAGTGTGAATGGAGAGCAGCTAAAATGATAATTTAGGGAAAAGAAAGTACTACTGAGTACTGTGCTCAGGAGACTGATAGGATAATGAGAAAAACTACCAGGGTCCGGATCCATTTGTCTTGTCTTCATTCAACCACTGATAAACACCTTGCTCAGTGGTTGCTTTTGCTGCCTCTTTTAAAATCCCCTGTAAACTTTTCTGTTCTTTTCTTTGTCTCAGAGAGCCAACTGTTGCCTGGGAATAACTTCACAAATGAATGCAACATTCCTGGAAACTTCATGTGCAGTAACGGGCGCTGTATCCCGGGGGCCTGGCAGTGTGATGGGCTGCCAGACTGCTTTGATGACAGTGATGAGCAAGAATGCCGTAAGTGACATTGCTGTGATTTTTAACATGCTTAATATAACAAGGCTTGGCTGCGTAATGTTACCGGTGTGCTCTGTAGTATGTATTAGGGAAGTAACAAAACTACTGCTAGTTTTTTAATTTAGCTGTTGTTAGAAAAAAATATACAGCCTTCCTTATTATATCAGGTCTTTAACATTCTTCAAAGTGTCCAATTTCAATACGGTACTTGGTAGCTGGTACCCAAACCCCTATTCACAGATGGTTATATTGACACAGACTTGATTTACTTTCTTTCAGTGGAAGACTCTGTTTTTTAGGGATCATGTATATACTGTTCCAGCACACTGGCCTAATGCTTTAAGTTGACCTCCATTGTCATCGAGACTAATTCCTTTCATTTCAAAGTCATTGACTGTATCTTATTATTTTTGATGTCTCCTCTCAAAATGTAATTCTGAACCCTTTGAAACTTAATACTTTCTGTAAAATAGATCAAATGAGTTGGTTAATATTATTTACATGTTTTAATCCTTTCTGCAGTACTCCTTGTTCTAGGGAGCTAAAAAAGTCTGATATGGTTCTCCTCTGTGATTTCATCTTTTTCTTAGTATTAATTAAGGTTCAGTTAATGTTATTCAACCATTATTTAGCATTAAACTTTCTAGCCTATATGTCTTACCCAGACAGCAACATGATGCTGCAGCATAACACTAGGATTGAAAATCCAGCTGGCAGTGAAACACCCCTTAAATTTCATGGGATTCCAGAGTGACTGAGAAATTTCAGAGAAGTTACTGCTTTTCATCTGACCAGTGTTGCTCCTTCACATATATACTTTATGGAGATTTTCATTAAACTGAAACTGAATTGTAAGAAGCTTACCTTTCCAAGGACACCTCCAAGACATCATTAGCTTTGCTTGTGGACCAGAAGGAAGAAAGAAGAGCTTCTGCCACACTACCTGGCTAGAAATACCATGTTTTGTTAAAACCTCTTGCTTCTTTAAAACTTTGATACCTTCTCTTTATCACCAGTTATCCATCCCTTTTAAAATAAGAGGGCTTTAATAACTATGCTGTGGAAATCTCCATACATAGTTCTCCTTTAAGCTGGTGAGCTTTTCTCTTTTTTCTAAGGCACTGAAAGTATCTGTATAAAATATCTGGAGCTTTGCAGTCTCTATAAAGCATCAGGCTTGTATTGCAACAGCAAGAAAAAAAAAGTTAAAAAAATTAACCTGTCTCACTTAGATTTCACCGTAGAATCCAGGCCTGGTTTGGGTTGGAAGGGACCTCAAAGCTCATCCAGTTCCAACCCTCTGCCACAGGTAGGGGCACCTTCCACTAGACCAGGTTCCTCCAAGCCCCATCCAACCTGCCCGTGAGCGCTGCCAGGGATGGGGCAGCCATGGAGCTTCTGCACAAGGACCCTGTGTCAAACAAGTGAAAAACAGATCAAAAGGTCGGCTTACCGTTTCGAGGTAAATGGGTTATCTTTAGTGCTGACCTTTATATATACCTGCTGACATATTCCTTGAGGCCACAGCATCCCACTGTTGGAAGGATTCTCTTCCTGAGGTATAAGAATATGCTAATATTCTTAGTTAAGATCATAATCTACTTTTGTGATCTTTGTTTCTTATTTCCTTTGCTCTTCGTACATCTTTACATTAGGTTATTACAGCAAGAACAAGGCAGACACTGTGAACAGCTTTTGTCAGCTAATGAGCAGCAGCTAGTGAGTGGTGGCATGTTGCTGCTTTCTTCAGCTAACGAGTAGCAGATGGTACAGATTCAGAACATGGCACGTCAGCCCTGCTAAGTGCCTGCCATGACAGCAGCCAGAATTAGAGACACACCAAATACCCAGAAGTCTAGATTTTCCTTTGTTACTCAGAGCCATTTCTTACATGCCAACTTTGTATGTTCAGCTATGAGCAAATATCATCACATGGTGACTACAGTGACTAGCCCTGTTAAGCCCAGAGCTAAAGAGTGTAGGCTGCTTGCTGAGATGCAGAGATAGCCTGGGGCAGTGTGTTCTCCTGTTAGGAACCTCTGCCTATCATGTGTTTCAGTTCCCACTTGTCACTGTGGTTCACGCAACACAAAGATAAAAGTAAAGCAGATTTTTGAGTCAATTGCTAAAAGGCTGTGTGATTTGAGTGCTGAGATGGCTGAGCAGCAGGGCATTATCCGTGCTTCTGACAATGTACTGCCAACACACTTGTGCACTGGCTAGCCAGAGCTGGCCTCTGTAGGATGAGGGGTGATGGTTTGAAACTGGAAGACAGCAGATTCAGAGTAGACGTGAGGAAAAAAAATTATAATGAGGATGGTAAAAATACTGTAACAGGTTACCCAGAGAGGTGGTAGATGCACCATCCCTGAAGGCCAGTGTAATTACAGTAATTTAAATACTTTCGAACTCTGCCTTCCTTCTAAAATGTGTGAAATGTTGGAAGTGTGGAGCTTGTGGGGGGGTTTTAAGAGTATGATCTGGGATGTAACTTTCCCTCTAAAAATGACTAAGTCTACCTTTGTGGTACCCTCCCTTGCACTATATCTCCATCTAGTGCTTTTTAAATGACTGTGGTGAAAGCACAAGTCTGTCAGGAAACCTGCATATAGGTAATATTTTTTTACTGAGTGCTTATGGTGAGGTGATAGTTTTGATACATGGAAGGATAAAATCTAACAGCAGGACCAGAACTAAGGAAGAGAGAAGCATTCTACCAGAACATTCACCCTGGAAGAATCATGGCAATGAAAATGTACAGTCATAGTAGGGTTTGTGTATTTATGTTAATGGAGGAAGCATTATCATGTGCCAGGATTCCAGGCTTTGAGATGTTGTGCAAACAACCATCTTACAAAACTGCACAAAACCAATCTTCAGTGTTCCCATTCATATTTATAATCCAGTAAATATTTGTGTAAAAGGCTAATGAGTTCAAGACTTCTTTTTCTAAGTAACTTAAATATGAAGCAGAAGGCTACAAATTCCTCTATAAAAGTAGTTGTATGTGTTGCAGTAATTGTACTTATACACATGGAAAACCTCTGGACTTCTGTTCACAATTTATGATCACTGAGTGCTTCTGAGCTTCCTGTTTTTCTTGCTGCTTACTGTAATCTCCTGATTGACCTGGAATATTCATTGCAGGTATATTCTGATGGTCATCAGAATTCTTGAGCAAAGCTGAATATGAAACAATGCATGAAAAGAGCATGTGCATTACTTTGGAAGATGCTGTAAGCCACCTGCTGATCTCTGTCCTCAGGTGGCTCTTCAGACTTGGAATATGAAACTGGAATGAATTCTTGTTTTCACTCATTAAGCAGCCAAGTGCTTAGTAGTTGTAATAAGATTTGTAATGATATGACCATAGTGAATGTTTCATTTGAAGCTAAATTACAGAAATTTACACAAGTGAGGGTAAGTACAGTAACTACTTACATTTGGTAGCTTTTTATGCAGGGGTTTGTGGTGCTAATTATTTAATCCTTTTGATAGTCTGCTCTAGATGGGGGGGGGGGGGAGAGAGGTGGTCAGTAAATAGCCCAATTGGAGAGCTTAGAATGGGGCAGGTTTAACAGTGGGTGAAATCAGTGGCATAACTGAAGTAAAAAAGTCAGGCAGGTAGTAGTCCAGGATGGAGCTGAGGGATCATAGCTCATCAGGAACGCTGAGGTCCTCTGAGGAAGGTTGCCTCTGATACTCAAGTCCCTTAAGGGTAGCATTCTGTCCCGAGTTCATCCTGAAAAACTTGATAACTTTGAAGCAGTACTTAATTTTTTGGTTATAACAGCTGACCTAGAATTTGTCCTTTTGTGTGATGGTAACTTCTAAAATGCTTCTTCTAGTAAGAAATCACTTTATTGAATGTTTGAAAAACAAGCTTTTTTGTCTGTGCTTTCTTACAACATCTTGTGTGGTTTGTGATCACTTTAAAGGACTGAAACATAGACTTCCTGATTGTGAAAGAGTACTTTAGGGCCTTACTGTCTGGCAACAAGTAAAAGCCACTCACCCATAGTACTCCAACTTTGAAGTGCTTTCTCTTTTTCCCCTTTTCAAAGGAAGGAGTTTACGCTTCATGACAGCAGACTCCATTGGCTTTTTTACTTCAGCATTATCCTTTCTCTCAACGTAAGCTATAGTGTAAATATTGCCCGTGTAAGTGAGTGATAGTTTACTATGTTGGAGGCAACTTCTCATGTTTCCTATGGGGCTAATTTTACTACATAAAAAACCAAACCAAACAAAAAAAAAACCGAAAAAAAAAAATCTGCTTTTGGAATTAAATACTTTTTAGGCTCACTTTCTTTGAGTTTACATTAGTAATTTATGACCTGCAGCCCTTTCACCTGTCTGGCTAACCAGGGAGCAAAGACAAGAGTAACCCAAAGGCTTTAGTAGATTCAGTGAATGTTCTACAGTTTTCTGGTTTTTGGATCAAAACTCATTGAACAGTGAAGCTTTTGGAGCAAGTCCAGAGGAGGCCACAAAGATGCTCTGAGGGCTGGAGAATCTCTGTGTCGTGGTTTAAGCCATAAATCAGCCATGCAGTTTGTTCACTCACTTCCCCTTTTTTCTTCCCTCTGCTCCTGGAG
>JANRGW010030617.1:32409-78494 GCA_024733675.1 Psilopsiagon aymara | reverse complement strand
GGCTGAAAGTCAAAAACACAGCACTGCACCAGCTACTAAGAAGGAGAAAAACGACTGCTACTGCTGAACCCAGGACACCATCAATTTCATTTGAGTTTAGCTTCAGTGCTTGTAGCTAATAGTGCCATAAGTATTTGAGCTTACACTGGATGAGCATGTTGCTCCTTGTGTTTAGTAGTGATATTCTCTACATCCTGAGGAGTTAATTTGTGTACCCCCTTCCCCCACCTGATCATCTTGCATTTTAAATGGTGCAACCATGTTGGTACAGCTTGTTCTGGTAATACAACTGATGCAATCCACTATTGTGAAGTATCCCATTAACATTCCTGCTTTTGTAATGTAGGGTTCTTTTAGCTACAGTATCCTCTCTTTTCCTTCCCAATCCAATTAGGGTTTTTTTCTTTGGAGGATTTGACTCTATTTAATGCATTCAATTTCTTCCTCACGTATTTGTAACTCTGATTTTCAAACTCATGAGATTACCTCCCTCTTTTGGGCTCATTTCTGGCGGTGACATTTTGACTTGCAGAAATTAAACTGCTCTGTAAAGTTTGAAGATCTCTTATTAGCACTGTGGAATACTTCATAATATATGTGGAATCCTAGGATCTGCAGATGTTGCATCTTCTTTGGTTGAAATAGGAAAAATGAAAAAATAGTTGTATTGAATACCCTATCTGTAAATGTGTATGTAGTTCCATGCCCTAGTACCTTCTGAACAAATTTGCTGACTTCACTGTCAGTAAGTCTTAAGCCTTTTGTTTTATTGTTTGAGAAGTGTCAGCAGTTCTGTGAAGTTCTGCAGAATGGGGAGTGCTCTGTGCTTTAAGTTTGCCACTTGCTCCTGAGACCATTTTGTAATTACTTGACTACAATTAGGAGTCTGCCATTTGTATTTTCTTAAGCCAGGCTTCAGTTAACATAGCTGCTTTTTATCAAGTGAAGAATAGTGGTTCTCTTCTGACCAGCAGGTGATTTTTAGGTTGCTTAAGCATATTTGCTTAAATCTTTTGACTTCCAAAGATTTCTGGGTATGATAGATCATTTCACTAGGTTTGCTCCTCAGGGATTCCTGTTTTTTTCAGTTTTCAGACTTCATTTTTTCCAGTAGTACATACATTGTTTATGTAAGTTCCTGCTGGTCCTTATCTTCAGTCTTGTGGGTAATTCCTCAGCCTTTTTGAGCTTCCTGGCTCAAAAGTGTTTTAAGTGTTGTAAAGATTTTGCCAGTCATTTCTTTTGCCAGGCCTTAAAGTTTTGTAATCAAATTAATGTGATTAACTAATTTTAAAAAGTCTTCCAAAAGACTTCTAAGAGAAGTCAAACATTAAATATGGAATTTTCATAATGCAGTGGGTTAGGCATGTGGGAGAAGCAATGCATGCCTAAACCCATGCTCTGTGTGATAACTCCAGAGCATTGTGGAATATATTCTTTGGATAGGTTTAGTTAATATTATCTTTAATTCAAATTTCCCTATTTCATAGTTACTTATCTTGATTTAAATTCAGATCTGCTCCAGCCAAGCTTTATTGTACGCTCCATCCTTAGTCTTTAGTCTCTCCACTTGATCCCAATGCATGTTAAGGTTTAATTGTCTTTATTGAGCATGGACTTTCTGCTCTGAAGGTCATGCCAAGTGGAACAGATTTTGGTATTTTTCAGTCATTACTCCTCATCCCTGTCTTTTTATGTGTTATCAATACTGCCTTTTAACAATGTAATTAGTTGCAAAATATTTGCAGAGCTTTTCCAGTAGTGTTTTATTATGCCTTATGGCACTGGATCTGTTTTGGATGTAGGTGTTTTCCCTCTAATGACTACGTAACAGACCTTGGAAAACTAAAACTACACTCTTTTATTTTTTCCAGTACCTGAATCTGTCTTGCTCTTCCTTCCTCCACCTCCCCAGTGGATTCCTAAGATCTCTGAGATTTGTAATTTCATGTGGAGGACTCTCATTACATGAGAAGATATTCCTTAAGGCATTTTAGGTCTTACTGTATAAAGTGATGATTTATTGTCTTACTGAGCTCCCTCAGGTTGTTGTTATCTGGAGGCTTTTTCTCCATGGTGGAAATTTGTAAACCCTCATGTATTTCTCTTTTATTTCTTCTCATGTGGGAACACTTAAAGCCAAAATAAAGCTTTTTGTAAAAAATAATAAAATAAATCCCATAGTGAATGCATATTTTGATGTCCTGCTGACTTACGTTTTCCTAAACTGAATTAGCTGAATTACTGTGAGATACTGCTGAATTAAACAAATTCTAGCGAAGATGTTTGTTCACAAGACTGCTATAATTGGTGTTCTTTCCTTTAAGAGATACAACACATTTGGAGATAGAGCCTTTCACGCTTCTTGGTGTCTGTGCTGGACTGATTCCCTATCCTCACCACAACCAGTCCCCACGAAACACTTACCAGTGTGCCATGGGGAAACAAGCAATGGGTAAGCCTTTTTTTATTCCTTTTTTGAGTGTTAGGTAGTTTTTGAAGGTATGTTGCAAAAGAAACCAGAAATTCTTTATTTCTAGTTCATGTAAAAGCTTTGCTGGGAAGAGGAAATCGGCTCTTCTTTTTAGCTTTGAGGAAGAAAGAATTTACTTGAGAAAGCTGGAAGAATTAAAAGCAAAAATACCATTCAGTTTTACTCTATGAAGATTAATCATATCTGCGGGTCTTAATACTTTAAACAAAAATGGAGAAACTGGGGCACTGTTGCTTTTTTGTTGGGTTTTTTTTTGATAACTGTCATGACTTTCACATTTTCAGCATAGCTGCAAGATTGACAGAGGTTTTTTTTTCCTCTTTATACTGTAATATGCTGTGGGTTTCCAGACAAAAAGAGTTTAAAAGTGTTCTCACAAAGAGAGACAGAGCATGGAAAGAAGAGAATTTCCCTGAATAGTTGAGTAGGTGTCCTAAACATGAATAAATAAGTAATTACATTGATATTAGAAAAGAGGAATCAAAAATATAAAAGAAAATGTTTAGCTACTTGAACACTTCCTGCAGCTATAGTTCAGAGCTTGTTCTTTTTTCTGGTTTGGATGAAGAGGGCAAGTAACAGCTCTCAGGAAAATGACTGAAAACTGCATCACTTAATAGATTTTTTACAAATGTGATAGTTGTTCATTAAAACCCAGTGGTTTTACATTTGTTGTCATGGGTAATTGACACTAGGTAAGTTCTAATCCTTCCTTTAATACACAGCTAAACTAACATTCAAGCATCCAAGTCATATGGCCCGTGATCAAATCAGAGTGAATCCCGAGAACCTGACCAGTAGTACATTAGTTCAGACAGCTGTATACAGACTGGTGCTGTACATACCAGTTTTATGTGTTCTATTGAGGACTTGCTCACAAGTTGAGACCTACGGTAGGACAACTCTCTGTCATGGAAAAGCTACCAGTTCTATTAGGTTTACTAAACCATTTGTTGGATGTTGTGTGTTCAAAACTGAAACACTGCGCCTTTTTTGAGACTTCTCCAGCAAAATTAATGACAAAACAACTGCCTTGTGCTGAACTGTCATGTTTGGTGCATCAAAATAGCAGAAAATAGCAACAGATGCATATCCTCCCTTTACATTTAAAAATAAAGAGGAGCAGTGCAATCTTTTTCCTTACAGTTCTCTCCCATCCCATTATCTTTCCCCCACCCCCGAGTCTCTATTTTATGACTATTAGTCTCAGAAGGTTTGGTTAGTTACCACACACAGTTAAGCAGGATCAGTGTGTACAGAAAGCCAATTCAGTATCTGTGGAGTTCTTTTGTAGTTTTCTGTGTGAAGGTTTTTTTCCCGTTTTGTTTTGAGTGTCATTTGCAATTCATTGTCTGTGTTTTCTGAGGTTGGTGTATTCAGCTGCTTTGACCCTAGGTCTTGCACATTTAGCTCCTTGGATACAATCCTCTGACGTTCCTGCTGACGCTAGGAACACAAAAGCCATTGAATATCTTGAGCAATAAAAAAAGCCTTTGTTTCGGTTTGTTGTGACAAAACACCTGACTCAAAGAATAAGCAGCTAGATAAAAGTACATTTTAAAAGTTGGCACATGACCTGAGCTGTATTTTCCTCTGCCTGAAGTGTCTGCAAACACCTGAAGGTTTTTGTAGTAACTGTTAAAAAAAAATAAAAAGTCACCATAAGTGACAATATATAGAGGCAGAAAAGATTTTTCTCTACATTTATCAGTCAATTGACACTTAGAAGATATTCCTGAAACATTTCACCTGCAGGCGGAGTTCTGTTTATATTTAGGAGGAGACGTGATGTAGTGCTTTAAACCCCCACCTTTCAGTAACTGTCTTATTTTCTTTCTCCATACTGAAATTGCTGAACAGCTCCTAGTCCAGCATTGCCATGTAGAGAGTCTCATGTCCAAGTCCACTGTGCCACTCCCTTGGCTGTCAAAACCTGGGGGCATGCAGAGAGCCCTGGGGCTCAGACTGGGAGAAGAGAGCCCTGTGCTACTCAACGCTGACCCCCTCTGACCATGTCACAGGGCTGTGCCAGCAGCTTTGGACACTAGCTCTTTCTTTAAGCAACATCAAGACAGGGAAGGGTGTGAAAGCACAAGTAAATGGAGAGTGAGAATCAGAGCTTGCAATGGGGTCTGTAATACAGTATCCCTGACAAGCGTTAGGTGTTAAAATATTTATGTTTCTGTGGGATAACATTAGATGTCCTGAAAGGTGTCCTTTTCAAGGGCAGGGTGAGTCATCTTGAAGGAATACAGCTGAGTAACTGGATTTCAGTGAAATGAAGTTGAAAGAAATCTCTCTGTTTTGGCATAGATAATTTAACATATGTTGCAGGTCAAACTGTAAGACTGAGGGGAAGTTATAATTATGTGGCAAATAAAACAGCAGCTGCAAAGACCTTAGTTGAATATTGACATTTCAGTGCAAAGTTAACAGTTGTAGCTTAAATCTGAGAAGTATGTAAGCTTAAAATACAAGAGCCTGTGCTGTTTGTATTCCATGTGTTTCTAAAATAATGTTTAAGAGGATCAAAGGCTCCTACAGTTAGTGAAATCATTTTAAATGGAGCTCCTCAAGTCCATTAAGACGTAGTTTGACACACTGTGCCTCTGTGACTGTGAAGTGTTGTATAAAAGCCTAATGTCAGAAATTAAAACATGCACATTTTCCTGCCAGTAATCTACCATATTGCACATGCACATCTGTGAGAGCAGCAGTGCAGGTACACAAAGCAAGCTGTACACTCTCACAGCGCAACTCTGAGCTGCACTTTCAACCCATATGTCATTACATGAGTCTTGAGTAAGGAAAGAAGGGTTTGGGTGCTAAAGATTACTTTAACCTGTGAAAAGGTAGAAGTATTTGAGGGAGGGTGGTAGGTGGACAAGCTTTGTTGCAGATGTTTATGTTAAAGCAACTTCTTTGATATTACGAAAAAACCCTCTTACTGTATTGTGTACGTGCTGCTTTGCTTCTATGAAGTGGCAGAGCCCTTTATATGCTGCCTTACCTTGTACTGTAACCAGCTGAGTATGTTAAAATTGAGTTGAGAAGACAAATGTACTTCAAGGAAGTGAGTGCTAGGGGTTGTTGGGTTTTGACAGTTCTGAAAGGCTTGTTAGTAGGATAAGAGCTAACAGAGAACTGAAACAAATTTCAAAGCAAAACCAGCTGTTGCTGGTCATCACAGCCTAACCTGGGCATTTTGGGGTCAGGGCTCAGTTTTGCCACTGTTCTTTGAGGAGCAGCATTTGTGCTCTGTGACACAGCCTGTTTTTGCCAGCTCTTCTCTCCCTGGTAGCAGGCACAGAAGTGCTGGGACAGAAATGAGCCAGACTACTAACCCCAGTTTACCCATAATCTTTTTAACTGTTTCTTAATCCTTCTATGGTGAAAAGAGTATTTCAAATGCTGAACGTCCAGATCACTTAATACGTGTACTGTGAAAATCCCTCTGAGATGAGTTGGAGTCCCCTCTACCAAGGCTTACTGCAGCATTTAAAAATTCCTTTCTCTGTTGATTTGTGCTCATATGTAAGGACAGAATAGTAGAAAATCCATGGTGAAATCAGGAGAAATACAGTAGTATGGCAATTCCTTTCTTGGCATGTGCAATAGTAGCCCTTTTGGCTCGTATCTCAAGTAGATTGTTTTCTGTATCCATATTATTTTGATCGTACTATGTAAAGTTGCTCTAAGTAATACACCAGAGAATTGAATAAATGTGTTAGCTGGCTGTTTGTTCTGGTGAGTTCTCAAAACTCTGCATCAGAATAAAAATACCCTACTTATGCTAAATATCAATAGATAGCATTTTTATAGTGATTACTTCACACTGAAAAATGATCAAATGATACTTAAAAATAATCAGGAAATGGGGAAAAAAGGGGAAGAATGCACACATGCATTCACAATGCACCAAGCAAAAAAAAGGAAAGAGAAAAGCAAGAAAATGATCTTTGTTGTATCCAGGTCAACCTTGTGTGTTTTGCTTTAAAGAAGACTAATTACCAGTGAGAAAAAAAATTGGTTCTTGCTGTTGGGATCATTATAAACATGGGTCATTGTGAGTGGGGTTTGTTATGGTGAACTTTAATTATACTTTACTTTTGCTTGGCTGTTTGGCTGAAGCAAACAAGGGCTCTGTTCTTTCAGAGAGAAAACAGGAATAAAGCTAGTGACTTCCCCCATTTCAATACTCACAGTGAGGTCTCTTCCCAACACGCCAGTCCTCAGAAGACAAGAGCTGCTTCTTAATTTTAAATAAGCAGATTGTAGTTTAAGGCTGTGGTTTGTTAGACCAGTCTAGAGAAGTCATTATTTGTATAACCATTAAATCATCACAATTAGGATAGATACTGTTGACATATGGCATGCTTTTTGGCTAATTTATTTCACTTGTGCACTTGAATCATTCTCTAACTGGCTTCCTTCCTGCTAGGATATCCATCATCTTACATATGTGTATGTTTTCTATTTGATATGATGCAGCATTCAACTCCTGAAGGCTTCACCGAATACAGTTTACTTTTGAGGCTCAAAGTCTCAGTGATGTCAATCACTCATGGCTTCTTGTCTTGTCTGATACAAACAGTAGTAGTTCTCTTAGGCTCATCTGAGCCTCTGATAAAAAACCACCAACTTTGAAATACATGAAGCTCTGAGAGAGAAATAATTGCATTGCCTGAAATAAGTAAAAGTGTCAGCTGTAATCCTCGATATATAGTGGATTTCCACAGATTTTTACTGGGGTATAAGACAAGTTCAGCTATGATCAGGTGCTATCTGGACATTGTTGCATCTTAGTATCCCTAACCAGTGAACCATAGCAGGTACAGCATATAAGCATCTCAGAGGAGAAAAACATTGCAAGCATTTAAAAAGTGAAAGTTGGCATGGCTTTCTTGGGAGAAGATTTCTCTTGGCAACAGGAAAATGTACCTATCCATGAAACTTTGAAGATGAACTTTGCAGCAGAAAACCTATCCTGAAAGTGCTCAAATTATTCATTTTAGGTGCAGAGGGGAAAAATGGTCTAAACCTTGAGTTTTTTACTTGGCATTTTCCTACCTGTGTAGTAGGAAAACCAAGGGTTGTTTTTTTTAGGCAAAGTGGAATGAAACAATGTGTAATACTTAGGCTAAGACAGTATCAGAAGTAATAGGACCCTCAGACAATGGGCCTTGAGAGTGACTGTGAAGCTCTTCAGTGTGGATGAATCCAGGCCCTATGAGCTTGTTTCTTATGGGACACAGTAAATACTGCTCAGAGATTATTAATTTCATTCTCAAAAAAAAAAAAAAAGACAGAAAGGCGGCTGCTCAAAAGGGAGAGACAGAAGTGTACAAGAGTCATTTATAACAATTTGTATTCAGACAGTGTCTGTTGAGCTATCTCCTCATTATTGTCCTTTGAAATCATCACAGAGTCATAGAATGGTTTGGGTTGCCTTAAAAGCTCACCTAGTTCCAACCCCCTGTCACAGGCAGGGAACACCTCCCCACTGGACCAGGTTGCTCAAGGCCCCGTCCATCGTGGCCTTGAACACTGCCAGGGATGGGGCAGCCACAGCTTCTCTGGGCACCCTGTGCCAGGGCCTCACCAGCCTCACAGGGAAGAATTTCTTCCTAATGTCTAATCTAAACCTGCCCTTAGACCTGTGGTGGTTTAGAAGAGAGAGCTTAGTTAGTGCCAAGGACAGGATAGGTCTTTGGAATGCTCATGATGCTGCCTGGTTTTTAGACATTATACTTAAATGAAGGAAATTGGAAACTGCAGGTTATGCACATCTAAAATATGAAGCTGCCCTCCCCGGAGCAGATTTGTGTTCAGCTGTACTATATTCTGGCTATGTGAAGTCTTCATTATACACTGTCTGTTTTCACCTTTCCTTGAAAGCAGCCAGCCTCTGAAATTGCAGGAGAAAATGAAGAAGTTTTGAAAGCCTTACCTGCTAAGCACGGGCACTGCTGAATATTTACCTACTTAAAGCTCTAAAACTTTAACTTTTCAGACTATAATTTCTTAATTGCTTAGAGACATAGCATAGTCCTGGTACAGCAAATTCTAATAACATACGATTGCCTTAACTTTTGTTCTGCTACACAACGGTTTATGTTTCCCTGCTGGGTGTTAATTATTTTTTCCTCAGATTTCAGAAGACACTTTGGCAGTCTGATGGGACAGGGCCAAAAATTTCAGTCTCAAGCTGGGAGGTCTATACAAAGGATTGAGTTCTGAACCATAAATTTAAAATTAATTTCATGTAAAAAGACAAATATATTGTGAGTGAACTTCTACTGTAGTTCTTCTCACATTGATGCCTCTAATTTCAGAAAGTAAATCAGTCTTGGCTGCTGCTAACTGTATGCTTTGTTCGTGCTTTGTGACATTCTAACGCAGGCTGCTGTTGAACTAATTATTGCCCAGAAAAGGAAGGAAAAATGATGTGAAAGACACAGAGCTTGATCCACAGTTCCCCTTGATGGGAATCTGTCTATTGATTCTCATGGAATTTTGGATCAGGTCTACGGAATCCATTTCAGCTCTCCAGAGAAAACCCAATGGCTATTAGAGCAATATGAATAAAACTTCATGTTTGCAGTTTTAGTCAGTGTCATGATTCTTAAAAAATTCTCATTTGCATTCAGTCATTTAAGACCTGACTTTGATTTCTTTTGTTGTTGCTCTTTTTGTCTTGATGCTTAGGTTTTCTGTGTTTAAATAAAAATAAGTAATTCTTTCTGGAAGCATAAATGAAGAAGCCACCTACATCTTTATTTAAATAGAATAATGTAAAGTAGTTATAATTCTGTCTTTGACAGTTTTCCACCTTTTTTTCCTTAAGAATTTCTATTATTAGATTAAATTCCTCGGTTTGTGGGTTTAGTTAATTTTTATCTTGGTAATTTTTTAAGCCAAAACATTTTGAGATGAGTCACTTTGTTCACACACTTGTTTTTCATTTACATACAGGTACTATTGGATACAATCAAAGAAACAGGATAGATACTCTCATGTACCTTCTAGCCTATCCTCAAAAGCCAATGGTAAAAACAAAAACAATAGAACTGATAGATTTTGAGAAACTGCCTGCTGGACAGAATGCCACAGTCGCTGTAATGAGCTACAGTGGTTATGATATTGAAGATGCTCTTGTCTTAAACAAGGCCTCTTTGGACAGAGGTAAGAATCCACTTCTCTAGCATGTGTTCTAGTACATATTTTCATAAACTTGTTGTCACCTGGTGTTATCCCAGAGTAACTCTTACTGCAGTTATGAGCGGTACATGTCCAATTAAGAAAACAAATTCCAAAACTGCTTTGTATGCTTTTGTTTGTTTTCTGCATTAATAGTGATTGTAACTCAGTGCTTGCAATAGTGTGATAAAGTTGCCAACATGGGAATGAATTTCTGACTGGATATTATAAGAAGAAATGGCTAACTTTCAACCTCAAATAAAAAACCATAAATGTCCCCTTTTAAACAAGTATTTAGTTTACAAAAAATAAGAGCTATTATTTAGTCTGTTCTATTGGGCTTGTTTTATAGATGGTTACCTGAACCTCTGCTCATTACTAACAGGGAAGGTGTCTCATTTTTTTCACAAGTCAAAAAAAAAAGAAGTAGATGAAATGAGATTTCTGAATGTATTTGGGAAGGGAATGGAACGTGTGGCAGTTTGTGTCATTGTCAACTTATGCTCTGAGGGAGAAATAGGAGTATTGCCTACTTTCTGAGAGAAAATAATAGTGTTTTCCTAAAGCAAAATAATTTAGTGTTTATTCGGAGATAAACCAATGACCTGCCTCCTTAAAATAATAACCTCTGGAGTGCTGTGTAGCTTAAGTAAAAGTATGTAAGCACCAAATATAAGGTAACTATGTGAAACCAATGCTTGTGCCTGTCTCGCTCTCTCCACAGTTCTTCAGCGCTTTGTATTAATGCTGCTGGGGATTGGAGGCGAGTTGCTGTAAAACTTTGTCTGTCTCTCTTTTTTAAATAAATTCCCTTGAGAGAAGACATAGTACAGTGTGATCAACTTGGTTTTAGTTTCGGGTGGCCAAAATCAGATTCTTCTATCACTTCATTCCCCCTACACTCCCTTCCTCCTCGTTGCTAGGCAGCAATAGTAGTATTCCTAGACATGTATCTTTGGCATTAATGTCTGCCGCATTTAATTTATGCCTCCTTTTCTAAAACAACAACAGGCATGATTTAAAACTGGATGTTTTCTTTTCTGGTAGACTGGTAACATTTACAGAGAAAGCTGTGGTGCTTGTCAGGAGTTACTTGACATAATCTAAAGATATAGATGTACTGTATGTGGCTGCAATGATATTTCAAATGAACTAAAATAATGCAGGATGACTAGAAAGCCTTTCTCTTGGCTGTTGTAATTCTAAATGTGATGAAAGTGTTTAGTGTTGTGGGTAGTTGCTGTGCTTGGAGAGAAATTCCAGAGACGCTACTTTTCTCATCTAAAATCCAAGACAACCCTATTTCATAACAATATATATAACTCAGAATTCTTTCAGATGGGAAAAAAGTGAGCAGCAGGGTGATTGTATATGAAATGCTCAATCAGTACTTTCCTGGTAGGCTAGCTTGTGTCAGCCACAAACATAAGTAAAAGTTCAGGTTTCTTAGAACTCCTGAGAGGAAGAGGTGCTCTTCTCATCCTGTCACAGTCTTCTTTCCTGTGTTATGTCTCTCTGTGAACCACCAAAGGTAAGAGAAATGTGTACGTGCGTGTGCGTGTGCGCAAAGGTATGGAAGTGGATTAGCGCGACTTCAGAATTGGACTGTAGTCTATTGTCTAAAAAAAGTAGCGTGCATGATCTGATTTTTAAATTGTGAGCTACTAAGTGTCTGTGTACAATGATATACATATCCAAGACAATGAATAATCTGATTAATAAAAAAAATACTTTATGTTCTGTCACTCAGCAGGTAGATCAGCATTCTTGTTTTATTCTGATAATGTATTATAAAGAATCTTTGAACTCCTAAGCAGATGAGTTCGTGTTGCATTTTAGGTTTTGGAAGGTGTCTTGTATATAAGAATGCCAAGTGTACACTGAAGCGCTATACAAACCAGACATTTGACAAAGTCATGGGTCCGATGTTGGATGCAGCTACCCGTAAACCAATCTGGCGCCATGAAATTTTAGATGCTGATGGTATCTGCTCTCCAGGTATGTCAGACTACGTGTTCGGTCATAACATGTTCATAATCTGAGGTAGAAATTAATGTTCTGTTAATAATTCTTGTGCACCTTGTTTTATACATAGTGTAATAAGTTATTTTTTTCTTGAAGGTGATGGTATTGTAATGGAAAATTAAAAAGTGTTAGTTTCTGAAAGCAGCAGGGTACCAGTCACTGGGGGATTCTGTGCTTTATATTTAGGGAACTTTGCATTTAAGTAGAAGAGTGAGTCTTTAACAGTGTGAATCTATTGAAGCATTAGAACTTGTATTCCTCTTCTGTTCCTGAACTGGCAAACTTTTGATACTGTAGGTTTTTACTGTCGTCTTTCATATGTTCTGTTGTTGCTTTTTAAGGATAGATTCCTTATTACTTTGATTTCACATGTTAAAACCTCTTGCCTTGCTGTCAGTTCATGCAGTTGTTTGAGGAAGTAAAACACTGTTTTAACACTTGGGCAATGTGTTTGGAAAGAGAAAAAAAAATAAATACAACTACATTTAGTTACGAGGATAAGTGTATAAGTTTCCAATGGAAATAAATTTGAGAAAGAATCCTCCCATACTATCATCCTTCAATTAGGAAATGGCTTAATAGTTCTGCCAAGATTTAATAAGAAAGGTGCTGCAAAAGGACCAAATTCCATTGTAGCAACACAACTGGGTCACTTTTGCTCTTTTACACGTCACAATGGAGCTTTCAAAGTTAGTTAAAGAAAAAAGGCAAGAATCTCCTGGAGTATTAGGACACTGTTCTCAGTGTGGAGGTAAAAAAGTTCATATGGACAGAAAAGAGACATAGGCTGAAGTTCAGTGTAATTTTGTGGAGGAGATTGGAGGCAAGTATTTAATGTGCATTTGTATCATTGAGTATGCTACTGGTCTGGTTTGCCATGGGAAGGGCAGGATAAGGGAGTAGAAAGGAAAACAGCTGATATAAGAGACCCAGAAGCAATAGAAAAAAGTAAGTGCAAGGAGAGGCTGGGGTAGTCTTACATAACTCATTGTGGAAATGATGTGATGTCCCGAATACAGGTGTGAATTCCTAAAATTTGACAGTTAGTCTTGCTTGTTGATTTTCTCCATAATTACAGCAAATGACTTCAGATGCTTTTGTATATTCTTTAGACCCAGGGTATGTTGAACAGCTGTCCTCATAGTGCACCAGAATGCAATCTATTCTGTTTTGGTTACCAAAAAAACCCAGCCTAGTTTAATGATTCCCTTACCATATAATAGTCAATAACATGACATAGCAGTCTTCCTGGATATGTTCCTTTCAGTTAGTCTTCCAGGTTACCTTTTTTTATAAAGCTTAAAATGTATTTCTAGCACAGGTAGCCAGATATGTTTTCATGGTGCTTTTTTTCCTTGTTCTTTATAGGTGAGAAAGTAGAAAATAAGCAAGTCCTTGTGAACAAATCTATGCCAACTGTGACCCAGACGCCTCTGGAAGGAAGCGGAGTGCCTCAGCAGCCACAGTACAAAGATGTGCCCGTAACGTATGTTGCTTCAGAACTTTATACTTGGGGAAGGTACTTGGAGGAAAGGTATCTGAGAAAATACTAAATCCTACCTGATGCATAGTTTCAGTCAGGATATTATACCATAATTTTGTTCTTAAATACTGATGGTATGTTCCTTAAACTCCCTTGTCAGCTGTAACTCTGTATTTGGCTTTTGCTTGTTTAACTGGGGATCCAGACATTTGCAAGATACTGTGAAGCTTTTTTCCATCAAGAAGAGCCCACATGACAAAATAATACACTTTGTTCTTTACATGTTCAGATTAATTCTCCCTTTGTTTCTGTTGTATCTTTTAAGCCTTTTACAGAAACATACTGTAGTCTGGAACTTTGTCTAATCTTTGTTTCATTAGCTTCCTATATCTAAGTTCCATGAAGCCTACAGTTTGGCCAGAAACTCCCAAAACACGGATACTTGACTGTAGCTTGTGTTTGGTTTATAGATGTAAAACTTGTCTTTTTTCTTCTTGTACTAGCTACAAAGGTGCAACTGATTCTTATATTGAAAAAGTAATGATTTCATCAAATGCAGAGGACGCTTTCTTGATCAAAATGCTATTGAGGCAAACTAGGCGTCCAGAAATTGGAGATAAATTTAGCAGTCGTCATGGGCAGAAAGGTAAGCTATACATTTAATAAAAATAAATACATGTTGGATATGCCTGCTATACATGCATAACATCAACGTGCATCTTTCCATTGATCTGTTCAGATCTTTTATGAATGCAGTAGCAGAAGACCATATCCCTTTTTTTTGCAAAGTTCATCTGATTTAGCAATGATGTTTCTGGAACCACGGAGAGGATCTGGTATACAACTCTCTGACTTATGAATCTGGAAAATACAGTGGTTGTCCATTTTAAGCAAGATCAGGGTTTTGAGGTTTGCATGTTGGTTTTGTTGTCTTTTTCCCTCCAAGTGTGAATTTGGGTTTAGGTGATAGGTTTGTCAATAGGCTATCAAGAAAGATTGGAGGAGAAAGTGAAATGGCTTATTTTGAATGGACAAAAAAGACCAGAGATAGAGTGCGATGTCAGCAAGTCATCTGCTCAGACATATTGCTTTAAAGATCAGACCGCAGACAGATGGCTCAGAGCCATGGTGTAAAAGGGAAGCAAATCAGGAATCGACTATGGGTGCACCATCAGAGACATGAAAAAGGGGAAAATGCTTTTAAAAATACACCTGGGGCATGGTTTGGGGCACCTCTGGATCTTCAAACTGAGAACTGAAAACGGGTAACTACTAGGAAGCTGCTTGGTGGCAGGTAGCCCTCTAGTGTTAATAGTAAGATGAAAATCAGGAACCTGTATCTGTTGAAAAAAGCAGTGTATTCCCTTTGACCTTAATGGCAAAACCCCATGACTCATTCCATGCCCTCTGAATCTTGAAGGACTAGGAGGTGTGGGAAGGGTGTTAAGGAAGAAGTGACTCGAAACAGCCTGACTGTGACTTGAAAGTGTTTGATCCCATTGGTCTCAGTGGGGGACAGGTTTAGACATTTTTTCATCTATCTATGCGCTCGGAAAATACAGGGTTTTAGTACTTTCAGCAGGACCTTCTGCCTTACTTTGTGCTGTGCTAAACCTGTTACCTGCCTCTGACAAACTTACGACATTTTTAGGTACTACTTTGGTGTGAGAACATTGCTCAGTCTCTTGTAATATGTGGTAGGGAGGCAAAAAGGTTGATATTACCAAATCCTTTCCATTGCAGCACATGCACTCCTTTCCTGTTGCCAGGCAAATGGGATACTGTTTTAGTAACTACTGGAGCAAAAGAATTCTTACTTCCTTGCTTTGATTTGTGAGGAGCTGGAAGCAGAGCATTGAGTGTACAGCATACCAGCCTCTTAACATCTGATAACACAAGTATCTGCTAGGTCTGTGTGGAGACCAGAGAGAGGGAACTGAGGAAATAGCAGAGGACACTTTAGATTTGAAACAATGGATTTTGCGGTAATACGACAAATTACAATACTAGCTAAGGGATGTCTTGTAAACAGATTAGCCTTTTGTGAGCAGCATTCTCTTTGTCAGAAGGCACAGGGAAGAAAGAATGCTTTTTTGTTATGAGGGGCTTCCAAAAGCATCCCTTTCAGCAATTTCTAACTTGATCCCACTCTAGTCCCGGTATCGTGTTGGGTTTGACCTTGTGCTAATTCATATCCTGTATTCTTGGAGCGGACCAGAGAACTCTGTAGGCAGATATGACCTGGAGTGAGTCAGCAGAGAGCTGGTACTTGCACAACATCCATATGTAGATATAAGCCAGTGAAAACAGATGAAACTACAACGGATGTCACCAGAACACAAGCAGTATCCAGCTTTAAAGCTCTCTTACATGAAGTTTGAACAGAATCATCTTCAGCATATATAGTGTCTGTGTGACTGGAAGAGGTATGAAAAGTGGTTGCTTCCAAATGGACCCAAGGCACAAGTAAGAAGTAATTTTTATAATGATCTATGTCACTGTTTGCTTCTTTACTCACATGTGTAGCCTGAATTCGAACTTGAGGTCCTTTATGACTTTCTGGGGCTATGGAAATATATAAATATCAGTGGCAGTCAGGTGGCCAGGTGTAACCGAAGTGAAAGACTACATCCCTGTCATAAGATGCAGACCACAGAAATCCTTATTTCTGTAGTCTGCAGGTTTGGTGATCAGGACATCTACCTAGAGCAAGCCATCAGTCAAAAGAGGTGAAATAGGGACAAAAAGCAGTAGTTGATCATAATGTCAGTTGTTACCAAATATTGCCTCAAGTTTGCATGTTTTCTGTAGAGTACAGTCAATGCAGGCTTTCTCAGTACACCTGGCTCTTCCCAGTATCACTCTTCCACAGTGTCTTTGCATAAACCCATAGAACTGGTTCTTGAAAAGAAGTACAAGAAGTTCTTCCATTGATTCTGCTGTCATTAAGAAATAGAAATTCTTCTGGTAAACACTGAAACATTTTCCTGATAGCTTTTGATCTAAAAACAGGAAGTGATTTTCACAGGGTCCCTGAGTGATTTGGAAACAAGTACCTGTTGAAGGCTTCAAAACAGTAAAGAAGCAGCAGTACATTCTTGACTTTTCTTTTACAATCCAGTCTAATTCTTGCCCTAGTCACATAGGTGGTTTCAGTAAGTGAGGGGGAAGATCATTAACTTCAGAGGCAAACCAAGTTGAGCAGTTGGAATGCTTCAGCTGCCCCATTCCTTCCTTCTCTCCAGGAAGATTCTCTTTCAGGAAGGTTTCATGTAGAATCTCTTTTGTATAATTTTTTAATCTCGTACAGAATGAAGATGTGTGGTACTTTCAAGCCTATGACCGCTTTTAGACCAAAGCCCATTTCTTCCTATATTTTGAGCTTTGTCTAATTAGTCCTTTCTCCTCATAGATGGCATGTGGCATTTTAGCTACACGTTATTATATAACAATATGATCGCTACTTTACAGGATATTTTCTGACTAGAATCAAAAAAAACCCATAACCTACAAATGGTAATAAAGAAGCTGCTTCGTTAATCATGAGAAATATATATGGACATTTGCATGAAATATTTAAGCAGGTACAATTTTTCTCCTTGTTTGGGCTGTTGATGTGCACCTATTGAAATAGTTGAACAGGATTTAAATGGAACTGATTTTCATACCTGTCCAAAAGTTAAGAAAAGGAGGCCTCCACAAATCTAGACCTAGCAGAAGAGAAAAGGTGGAAGTGAAAGAATGACAGAAGAAAGGAGAGTTGTATCAGGCAGGATTCATTATGGCTTTAGAGAATAGAGGGCCTTCTATAATGCTAAATGCAGATAAAGCATCTCGCTGTCCATAGCAAGCTCGTTTTAGAGGCCTTGGTGGCCAGACATCTCATGAGTACTTTTGCTACTCAGCAAACCCTGATACTCATGGTCAAATGCAGAAACAACTAATGTGCACTCTACTGGAATCTGGTGGTATTTTCTTTAGTATCCCCAAAGCTGTAAAGAATAATTTCTTTCCTCAAAGTAAAATACCTTTGGAAATCCCATAGCAATGAAAAACAGCAACCTAAATGCTGCAGGGAACTTGAGGGTGCCCATAATAATGGTTTGCATTTCATCAGGTTAGAAAGACTGATCGCCTGGGTATTTCTACTTTAGACCTATAATAATAAGAAGCCACAATATCAGAATAACAGATGCCTCTTTCAGCTTGGTTTTGGAGATACAGAGTTGGTGGTGTTCAGCCTGGAGAAGAGAAGGCTCCAGGGAGATCTTACAGCAGCCTTCCAGTACCTGAAGGGGACTGGCGAGAAATCTAGAGAGGGACATTTTACAAGGGCATGTAGTGACAGGACAAAGGGGCATGGCTTTAAACTGACAGAGGGGAGATTTAGAATAAATACTAGGAAGTTCTTTACCGTGAGGGTGGTGAGACACTGGCACAGGTTGTGGCTGCCTGATCCCTGAGAAGTTGTGGCTGCCTGATCCCTGGAAGTCTTCAAGGCCAGGTTGGACGGGGCTTGGAGCAACCTGGTCGCGTGGAAGATGTCCCTGGCTGTGGCCAGGGGGGTGGAACTGGATGAGCTTTAGGGCTCCTTCTAACCCAAATCATCCTGCGATTCTGTGATATGAGTGGGAACATTGCAACAGTTGTATTACAGAGTTTGTAGGCATGTGCTTGTTAGCTGTCCTGCGCATCAGTCTGCAGTAATCTCTTGTGATCAGGGGATGGATCATATTCTAAATTATTACACTGTACTAGGATACATGGCATTCTTGGTAGTAAGCCTCTCAGTTTGATGGCTTGTAGTACATTGTGGGAACAGATGTTATAATAAATAGGAGAAAGGAGAAATATGCTTAGTGAAGATGCATGTGTTAGATAGCATGAAAAAAAAACCTATTGACGAGAACAGTGGCATTCCCTGTTTTGCAACTTCAGTATACAGCAAAAAAAATATATTGAAATTAATCTTAGATTACAGGCAATGATAGAACTGGAGAAATGGTGTGAAAAGGAAAGGGAAAATCTTGTTCGCTAGCTGTTGAAAAACACAGCTGGTATCATCCTTCTCTGACGTCAAATCAGGGAAGGATCAGTCATAACAAAGGCATATAGGCAATTGTGAAAGAGAAATCATTATACTAACAGTTTAACCTTTTCCATTGAGAGAATTTTTAATTAGCCTGAATTTGTTCTCTCATCTCTGTCTGAATGCAGGCAATTACCACTTCAAGTTTAATTTGTGAGTGTTAGCTTTAAGCACATCATAGGGGCATTTAAACCTATGATAAGCTTAAACTAACAAGTACCTTGCTTCAGTGGGAAGGAGAGAAAGCATATTTCTGTCTGTGTTCTCAGTCTTCTCCATGAAAAATTTTTGTGTTCAAGGTGGAATGCATGAAGATGAGATTTTATTTCAGAGAATTGTTGTTTTAAAACTAATTAAATATGTGCAAAATAGGAGATTGCACAAACCACATTTCTCAGAGTTTTTCGTAAGTTTCTCTGTCTATGCCCAATTGATTTGTACGTGTTTCTTGGGCAGAAGTGAGAGGAGTACGGGAATTGCAAAGTGTCTGGAATACAACAGATTAAGTCCTGCAAACCAGCTTTAGCCTTTTGTTACAGAAGAGCCTTTCATTAAATATGTAAGTAGATTTTGTAGGCTTCTAATAATACAGACCTATGCCACTGCCTATGTAATTGCTGTCTTTGTGTCCTCTCACATGTCAACATGGTATTGGTAAGGGTCACCACTTCTGGCCAGTCCACCACACCCTCTTTTCATGCAAGTCTGTGTTTTAAGAACATTTCTACCAAAAAGCTAGCCTTTCCATCAAGACCTGACAACAAAGGAGTGTATGGGGAGAAGTGAATGAGGCCATCATGTTGTGTTCTGAAATGCAAATATTTTGCTCTATTTCAGTATTCGTCTTCAAACTGGATATTGCAGTAAGATCTATGGGACTGAGACTGTCTCTTTAGTCTACAAAGCCCTTAAGCTTCTACTGTCTCATAAACATCTACCTGCTAGGTAGGATATATCCTGAGCTGTGGGACTTTGTTTTAACTATATTGCATCATGTATTTTCCAGAAGGATAAAGAAACTTCTTTTTTTTTGTTAATTATTTTGCCTTTTTAATCTTGCATTCTTCAAGCAAAGTCACTTTTCAAAGCACAGAAGGCTAAAGGATTGTTAAGCTAAAGAAGTTTCATCTGAGTTCCATACAAACTAAATTATTATATTTCCAGATTTCCTCTTGCTTTGCCACAAGTCACAATGAGGAAAAAGTTGAGTTCCTTTGATGTGAAAAAAAGCAATATAACACTTCTCTGAAAGAACATTTCTCAGTCTCTCATGTGAAAAAGGATTAACACCTCCAACAAAGGTCCTGTAGATCACAGAACTAAGCAGCAATACTGAACAGTATTCCTGAGGAGTGGAAAAACTGTATTTAAGCAAGAGATTGTTTGAACTGGCAAACAGAAGCTTTTTAATAGCTGAAGATCTAAGATAAAGGATTAAACCTTTCTGAAGTATCTGCACTTAAACAACTCTAAAGACAAGGAAACAAGTTTAAATTCATGAAAGATGGCCTTTGTTTTCCTAAATGAACCATGTTCCTTAGTGTCAAAACAAAATCCATTCACAGCATTGTCAACTACATAAACTTCATGACAATACCACTTACTACTGAAGTCTGACCTTGCTTAGTTTTAAAAATGTTCTCTAGTTCGAGAATCTGCTTTCTGCTTGCCTAACTTCATAGCTGAGAACAACTTCTCTTTCTCCTTTAAATGGGCAGTTGTACAGTGCGTATAGCAGAATGTGTAAAGTAAGATGTTAGTTTTAAAAGGCTACTTGTGTCATTTTTCCCCCGTGTTGCAAGTCAGACTTAACACTTTATCTCTAATAAAACATAGGTGGATTTATAGGAATTAAATGGTTTAAGTGGCATTAGAAAGAATTTGCTGTTATCGACTGCTGGAATGTGGGATGATTAGTAGTTATAAGGCATCAGGAAAGGTACAAATTTCTTACCTTATTTTTATCTTAAGAAGTTGAATATGAGAAAATGAGGTGTCAGAATGCCATTAAAACTTCTCTTACCATTCTATTCTCTTTATTTTTAACAAACCTGCTGCTTAGATTGCTGTCCTAAGAAGAAAATCACAGCATTTTTTTATCTCGAGCAGCAAACAGGTAACCTTATGACCTTTTCAGTAAATCCTCAACTGAACCTCTGAAATTAGGGTGGTTTAGCATTTTATGGCACAGAATAAAAATCTCTAATTCTGTTTCCAAATAGTGCATCCTGAACACACATTTTATTAAGCTCTTGACTCACTCAGCCATGTGTATTTTGTAAAGTTCCTATGGTTATTGTTTTACAATAGCTGCTTCCAGAAGCATTGTAAGGGTTTCAATTAATCAGCTCTTTGTGTGCTTCAGACTATGCAAATTTATCACATCAGACCATTCAGCAGCTCATGGGAAAGCAGTGTACAAACTGTATTGTATTCTAGCACCTCCTCTCATTTAGAGTGATGTTTTTAATAAGAAAACTAATCAAGTTTACTTATGCATTATTTATCTGTTAATTTTAATTCTGTTCTTTACCTCTTATGTCAAATGGGATGTAGCAAGTGATATGATAGATCAGTGTATGATTCAACATTGAACAAAGCTTATGTGATGCAGCACTTTTTTCTTCTGGACTTGTTTTATGCTTAGTTAGCCAACACAGTACATAATTAGAGAGTTTTGAAGCAGATGCACATTTTTGTTTAGCCTTACGGATGTTTACTAATCTAGTTGTTGCTTGCCCATAATATACAGTGCTGTGTTAGTTGTGTTACTAGCACAACTAATTACATGATGTAGTTTTCCTTCTCAAGAGTATTTCCAAAGTCTGGAAAATCTGGTAAATCTAAAATAGATGCCTTTCAAGTTAGTTTTAGCTCTTTTACCGCCGTATCATTAGAATAAGTAAACAAGCACATTTAGTAATGCGCTTCTTTTTATCTTGCTGATAGAAACTGGTATTACCGCTGCTTCTATTCACTTTGTCTCCTTTGCTCTCTAATGTCCCTCCTGCTGGTAGTAATTAGTTTTCTATATTAGGTTGTTTTGACTTATTTGATGATTTTTTTTCATTTGGCATGTGTGTGTATAGAAGGCATCTTACGGTAGCCCTGTGAAAAACTTTCTCATACTGTTGTGTTTTGTCCCTGCCCCCTCTCTGCCGCCCTCCTTCCCCCTCGTTGCTGAATTGCTGCTTTACAAGTCTGTGTATGTTCATGTTTGTCAGCAAACCATAAAAGCAACCATGTAGGCGATACACCGATTCTGGAAACCTGAGTTTCTCCTGAATAGAAAAAGAAAGTCTCGAAGGACAAAAGTACAGGGGTGAGGGGATCGCTATGCTGGGGGGGGATACATGGGTGGTGAGATGCTGTTGGGATAGCGGGTGTGGAGATGGGGGCCATCATGCATCGTCAGAGGGCTGTTATTTATTGGCTGGCATACAATAGCATTGAAAAACACTGCCTATGGCTGTTTGATACTTGCCTGTTAAGCCACTGTAGATGTCAGATTTAAGTTTATTCTGATTTAAAATGTCATCCTTGCTGTGAACTGCCACACTTACTAATAAATATTTTTTGGAGGGATATTTTAAAAGAATTTGTTGGCATTTTTACTGACTTTACCTCTAAGGTAATGCTATGAAATTGATATACAAAAGATTTTTTTCTAGAATTTAGTTTGGTTTTCAACTGAAAAGAAATAAATGTAGCAAACTGCTGGTGCTTTCTTGCTCAAACATACAATCCTCTTGTTAGCCCACACTAAAAAAAAATAGAATTGTTTCTTGTGTTGTCTACAGCTTTTTCTTACTGTTAATGTTTGATTCTGGTCATAGATGAAAACTCCAGAGCTATAGGTAAGAGCAGATTCAGGCCCAGTACAGTATAGCATCTAGTCTAAACTGTATTGCTAAATATCAGCATGTAAAATTGTGAGGGGGAAGGAAGTGAATGAAACCAAATTATTTTGGATGTCCTGTATGAATGCTGGGGATCAATTTTCATGTGATGTCTAAATCAACAGTAATCAGGAAATCTTTATAACCTGTAGTAAGCACCACAGAGCAAAGTTACCTGTTAGTTCAAGTGCATATTATTTATGAATATTGTGTGGGGAGTACTTGGGCAGCTCATTTGTGAAATGCAGTTCATGCTTGGACAGGGCAACATTCGGAACTTGAGACTCTTAAATCCTGTCTCTTCTTTTCTCCTTCCCTATTTCATTAGCCAGTTGCAAGTGATAATGCCTCTTACATGGATTAATTCACTTGATCACTTTTTTGCAGCTGCTTGGCAATGTAAAACTGCTGAGTTTCCCTTTTACTGCCCTGCTGCAAATCCTGGCTCAGTGATACGGGATAAAAAAGAATAGGAAACTCAGAATTTACAGTACAGACCTGAAAACTCTCTTTAAGAGCTTCTGAAGGCAAATGGCTGCAAAAGAAAATCAGGTTTTCATTTTAAAACTAATTTCAGTTCCTTGCTTTTATAAGTAGCTTCATCGAAAGAGTGTCTTTCAGCTTTTCTAACATTTTTTCATGAGAAAGAATGAACTTTCTTAAAATATAGGGGAGGAAGAAACTGCTCTCCGTCTTGTTCTCTAAATACACATGGGCATGCTACAGATCTGTTATAAACTCAGCAGCTTCTTAAAATACAGAAGCTGAGAATTGAGGTTTTATAGCTTTCTCTTTTTGTTTCTTTTTTCTGCCCCCCCCCACCCCACTGTAAAATAGAAACTTTATAAATGGCCAAGTGAGCTTGACATTGCTGGATTCTGTCTAAATATTTTGTTTTTAACTTCTAAGCTCATTATGCTGTCTTTGTGTTAACTTGTATTAAAATCTGTCAGCTATGACTGGTCTCATAACCACAGTCAGCGGACCAGAATAAGTTAATTATTTACTTGTGTCACTAGTGCTCTTCATCTAATGAAATGCACAGCTGTGTTAGATCTGCAGTTGGGTGTGTAGGTCCCATTGTTACACAAGTCAGCGGAGGGTAGAAGCCGCTATGATGGAGAGCCCTCAGTTCTTTCTGCTGTTCTGCCTTTCTGTGTCGATTTCATGGATCTTTTATCATTCACTTTCACACAAAACAAACAACACAGTGGCTGTCTGCTATGGGAACCAGCTTGGCATATAAAAGGTTTTCAGAGCCTAAAGTAATTTTAAGTTAGCTAAGATTTAATTTTTGGCTTGCAGGTGCCATGGAGTCCAGATGCAAGTGAATGCTTTCTTAGAAGTAAATGGGAATAAATCAAAATGTACATGCCATAATGCATACATACTAAAGTATTTATGGAAACAATTTTAAAGTAAAAAAAAGCTGTGTGCACAAGAGATAGTGAGTTGGCTTGGTTTTGGTTTTCTTTTCCATTTTCAGCTAATGATTGCAGCTTGGAGGGCAGGGTTAGAAGAATGTTACTGATTTATCATAATAGAATGAAGAAAATTAGTTTCAAGAGGTTTAAAAACTAAATACAGCACACACCCCCCCTTGCCCCAGACACTCCAATCCCTTTTTTTTTTCCTGCTCCCTTCCCCCATACTTACAATTCTCATTCTATTAACTACTGTCCCATATACCTATCCCTGTCTTGCTTGGACAGTGGAAGAGGAGCTCCCTCCTGAGCAGAGACGCCAATATCCCCCTGTGAACTGGCTGATCTGGGGGGATGCCTTTTTAGGGATGTAAGCAGCACCCTCAGTCTTCCAGGAGCCCCCTCTGCTCCAGCACTGTTCCCAAAGCGTGCTCTGGCAGTTGCAGCAGGCTGATCTCAAATGGTTTGCAGACTTTTGCAGCTCTAAGGGCTTCTGGAAGAAATTGTCCAACTGAAACAGTAGCTTTGGTTCAAAGGAGTATGGGCTTAAGCAGCTGCATTTTAGCACCTGATTTTGAATGCTGTATCTCTTGGTCATTTATTGCTCCAGTATTTTGATCTGGAAAATGCACTATAGGAACAGTCATAAGGGGTAGAAGGAGAACATGGGGATGTATGATAGAATATTTCAAAGAAGTTTTCGTGTTACTGTTTTATCTCTACTGAAGAGTTTTAGCGGTTGGGGGTGTTGGGGGGGGTTGTTTTACATCCAGTACTGATGGAGACTGAAAAAAGCTTCCAGTACTTTTAAAGGTACAGTTTGTGTTCATGGACTGACAAAATACAAGCAGTCTGTGGAGCAGATTGTACTTTGTGATTCATCAAAAGCAGTCTTTGCTTTCCTGAAAATATAATTGTTTGTTGATTTATTTTTTTAATTTTCCCCTACTTGTGTCCTTTTAGTCCCTGTCAAAGTCCTGCCTTGATTTGCTTTTATTCACAGTATTTAGCAAAGATACATATGATGAACAAAATTTGAATCAGTAATGTTTTTGCGTGGCCAAAGACAATACTGTAAGAGACACAATTTGTTCTTTCTTGCTGCAGGAAATTATAGCATCAGCTTTAAAAACAAGGTCTCCTTTAAGATATTTCAGTCTGACTGGTCAGAACTTTGCATTAGAAAACTGGATCTAAAGCTTTCTACCCTAATTTGCTAACTCACAAATCACTGGGAGCATTAAGTAAGGGTATGCTAATTTTGCCGGTCCTGTCACGAGGGCTCTCTTCTAGCCTGCAGGTTGGGAGCACTGGTCATGGTAATGAATCTGGGTAAAAAGTGATCCATGAGAAAGAGAGGAGGAGGAAAACACTAAAGAAAATCTGGTGATGAGCGTCAGCCCTGCTGGTGGTTCACTGCTTGTGAATTGAAATGTTTTCTCTTCTGCAGGGGTGTGTGGACTGATTGTTCCTCAGGAAGACATGCCATTTTGCGATACAGGAATCTGTCCAGATATCATAATGAACCCTCATGGCTTCCCATCGCGTATGACGGTTAGTGGTTATGTTACGATTAAAGAGACAGCATCCCCCGAGAGGGAAAGTAAAGTAGATCAGCCAGAAGAAATAAAGTTTGAAACCTGGTTTCACTGTGCATGTTATCCAGTTAGGCTACATGCTTGCTCTCCTACAAGTATTCAGCCCTTTCTTTTGCATGTTTTTTGAAGCATCCTACTCTAAAAGGAGTTGGGATGTGGGCTGTTTGTGCATCATTCGCATTTTGTTCTGTATCAAGCTGATAGGAAAGCAGCTGTATACTTCATGGGCACCCTTTCTATTTGAAAATGTCTTGCTCTTCTTTGTTGCTTATGCCCATTAAGCTGGCTGGGGCAGACCATGAAGGCAAGGTTGGAGAGGAGTTTCAGTAATGGTTCTAGACTTGTATAACTTCCTACCTTATACTCACCTCCCTGGAACTGATGCGAGTCTTGCACTTGTGCTGCAGGGTCACACTGCCTCACAGTCTGGCCTTTATATCCATTGACTACTTGGTACAGCCTCTGATCTTTTTTTCTGTGTTAGCTTCTTCTCTTCTGTTCCCCTGCTGTACTGCAGCATGTTGATCTCCTAGAGCAGAAAGCCACATTGGATGTGTGGACAACCGGAAAAAATGGAGCTACCTCACTCTGGACCTTAAAGGTCTTCCCAGCCCCTGCAATGAGTCTGGTTTTGCCCCTTCACACAGGAGTGCTACCTATTCTTGGGCTTCTTCCATTCCTCCCATTGCATGCAATAACCCAGGCTGCCATGTCGGACTCTTTGCCTGGCTAACTTGTTTCATGTCCAGTCCTGCAATGTGTCTGTACTTGTGAGCAGGCTATTAATTCTGCTTCTCTTTGCACAGGTAGGAAAGTTAATTGAACTCCTGGCAGGAAAGGCTGGGGTCCTCGATGGCAGATTTCACTATGGAACAGCTTTTGGAGGCAGTAAAGTTAAGGATGTGTGTGAGGATCTGATTCGCCATGGTTATAACTACCTAGGGAAGGACTACGTAACATCTGGTATCACTGGGTAAGAATCTGCTGTATAGATTTAGATGTTTCAGGGAAGCGAAGAAATGCTTTTGAGGCACATCTGAAAAATCTTATGTCCCAGAGCTCAGGAACTTTCACTTATTAGCAGACAGCTCTGTGAGATGGAGGGAAAATGCTGAATAGTCTGCTACTTTTTTGTTTCCTTTTCTTTCTTTACCTTTGAAGTATTTTGTAGTTCTGTGTTTTAATGATTACTGGTATTTGTGTGGCTGTAGCATGAATGGTTCTTGTAGTACATATGAAAACTTCCCAGTCTACTTGCATGACAAAAAAGGTAAAATCAGGGTTTTCTTTCTGAGAGATTGTAAGAAATTTCAGGTTTCTGTTGGCAGCAAATCATACATACGTGGAATCAGATAAGCATTTTCATGTTGACTTTAATAGTACTGTAGAATATGGGTTTGGAGGCAGGTGTTTGTTCTTGGGAGTATTTTGTGTGTGCTCCTTTTTCTTTTTTCCTTTTCTTTTTTGCTCCTTCTTTCAGTCGCACAATGATTCAGTCTGGCATAATACTCTAGTCTGCGAACTTCCTGCTTTGTTGATCAGACTGGCTTCTGAGACACAGAGTTCAAAGAATATAAGATAGTTTAGGAACAGGAAAAGGCCATATGGCTTCACATGCCTGCCCTCCCAAAATATATCTTAATCCTACCTTCCTGCTATTTTTATTATCCTCCCAGTCCCCTTCTTCTCGAGGAACAAGTTTAGGCCTTTTTTGTAAGTTAGGGGGCAGGGATTTAATACTTTTTATTTTAATTGCTTTTCTTACCAACTTTTTCCATATGTTGTTTCTTTTTTTATTTTCAGAGACATGATTTTGTTTTCCTTACTTACCCCCTATTCCATAAACTTTATGTATCCTGGTTTTTGTAAGACTTTCTGTTGACACATCATGGTAACTTTCAACAAATCTGACTAATCTTGTTTCCTAGGGAGAATAAAATCATCTAGCTCTAAAAATGCCCCCCATCCCCAAACTTCAACTTTGTAGTTCCCTATTTAGAGTCTTTGCTTTAGGATACTGATATTCTTCCAAGCAAATTTCCCGTACTTCATCTATTTGTTATGAAATGTGAAGGCAGATTTCATAACAATGTGGAAGTTTGCAAATTCCAAATGTCTAGTTAAGTTTTATTCTTTTCTTTATAGGCAGCTTTTGGAATAACGCTGCATCATGTTCAGACTGACTGCCGTGAAAGCCTAAACACATCTTTCTAGGACTCATGATTCCCAAATTGTTTCAAATTCCTCCTATGTGCTAACTATGAGTATTGGTTTTTATTCTTTCAGGGAGCCTTTGGAAGCGTATATCTATTTTGGCCCTGTGTATTACCAGAAGCTGAAGCACATGGTATTGGATAAAATGCATGCAAGAGCTCGAGGACCCAGAGCGGTGCTCACCAGGTATTGTTACAGGCTAAGCACAGCATTCTTGCTTACATTCAGAAGTGTGCCCAGCTGACTGGTGGGTATAAAGTGAAGTTTGTTTACTTTTTGATACATGACACAAAATGGTGCTACCTGTTAATGTGCTGTTACAGGCTAAAATCTCTCACAGTAGACTGTAGCAGGAAGTTGCTCTGAATGTCCGGGTGTGCTCTGTGTGGTCCAAAACTTAGTTTGTTTCTCAGACTTATGTTGGCAGTTGATAAAAATACCATCACAGTTCACATTGAGGCCCTTTCCTGTCAGATTGGTCATATTGTCCATATTTGAGGGGGATTTTTTTTTCTTTCTTTAACATTTGTACTTTTACTAAATCAGGTATGTGTAGAAGAAATTTCTTTCAATATTTCAGTGTCCTTTGGTATCAGGTTAATATTGATGTGATCCATATCTTCATCTGTCAAAGCAAAGCAAATGCATTGGCCCTAGTGTAGTGCAAGCAAGCATTAGAATGATGTGCATCAATGGTATACTGCACTTGGCCTTGGAGACTCCTCCATTCACCTGGAAAACTAATTGTAGAGCTGTATGTGCTGGTCCACAGTTGTCATTCAATACTGTGCAGGGGAATAGCGCTTTCACACTAATAAATTGCGATTTACAGAGGTGCCAACAGTAAATCTCCATTTTTATTTGCCCAGTTAAAGATACGAAGTTGTCTCATGCTTTCAATGGAAGTAAATACCAGTGACTGAACTGGGAGAGAAATCATGAAAAGGTTTTGTAATTCTTGGCTGAACTTTTCCACCAATGACATTAAGGAAAGCAAATGTAGCACAACCATTATTTTCTACCACAGCTGCTTGCCTATATGAACATAAGTAATATTCCCAAATAGTGGCCTGTCTGCCCCATTTTCTATTCTTCAGTGTGTTAGTCGTGGGATTGGTGCTTTACATGAAAATGAAAGCTCTCTGTCTTAGCTAAACCAGTTGGTTTACTGGTGCTCACAACTTAACCAAGTCCCTTGATCTGCTTTTCTATTGTCTCCTCAACTTCTCAGCTGTTTAGGGATACTGAATTTAAATGAAACTTAAATCCCAAGTCAAGATAGTGTTTACATGTAAGGATGAAGGTGGTGTGATTTCCCTCACCCCTTACTTCCTTCGAATTCTTTCTTCCAGTCAGTAGCATCACAGTATGTAGCTAGGGCTCTTTATTTGACTTTCAGGAAAGCTAGTGGATGTTCAATTTATGCTGCCTCTTGACTAGTCTTTTAGGAATTTTCTTTTCTCAACTAATTAAACTTTTATTATTTCCATCGCCTCTGCTGAGAGGCTGCTTTGCCAACTTTCATACTCACTATTGTTTTATCATCCATTGCACTTCCTGGAGAGTAGGTTTCCTCTAACATTGTTTTTGCTTTTTAAAGTAATCCTGTAACAGCTTCCAATGTTGAGTTTGGCTGTTGTCGTCTTGAAAAGCATTTTATTCTATATCAAATGTGCCTTAACTGATAGAGCAAAGCTCTAGTCACATCTGGAGTAAGGCAGAAGACCTGAGTTTCTTGAATTGAACTGATTCTAGATACTCTTCTGATTAAAACAAAACAAAGCAGGACTCTGTCAGCACAGTCTAAAACCACCAGGATGTTGCCCTCTGAATTGGTATTTGTTAAATGAAATGCAGTACTTAGTTTATTTTGCCATGTGTAGTTGACAATTAATTTAAAACATAGTTCTACATAACAGTGTTGCCTAGACACCCAGTCCTGCTAATCTTTTTAATAGATAAACTGCTTTTAGTTTTCCTTACAAGAGGTCAGTATAAGCTTTCCCTTTGCATAATTTTTTGGATGGACATTGTCAGAGCTGCCACCTGCATGTTGTTTGAACTTATCAGATATGGCAGTTCCTATTATACTGCAAGGGTGTCCTGCAATGACACTGGTCAAGGCTCCTCTCTGCACTCTGTGTATGTGGCAGCACGATACACCCTCCTCTTTCAGGTAATGTTTTTCTAGGGAATACTCCACTTCTTGGGATGGTTTTCTGCAGCAGGCACAACAGTGGGATCTGCTGAGACCTACAATGCCTGTTCCTGTTCATGGGGGTAGACGTATTTCCCCCCACTGGCCAGTGAAACAAGGAACAGGGCCATAAAGCTAAACCTGCTGTTCTTCCAGAAAATGCAGAATTAGTGCCAATAAATTCTTAATGTGCTTAAAAACATTGGAGTTAATTGGTTTATGCTTTTTTCTAAGGATAGATTTAAATAGTATGAATACCATTTGGCCTTTTTTATTATTAATATTTATTTAAAGTATCACTGTGTTTTATTTGGCATTTAAGAATGTTAAGAACTTTTTACCATGAAAAATACCTCTTTTTAAATGATATTCCCAGTCTTATTTTCAAGAGTCTGCTTTGTTTTCAAAATGTCATATTTAGAATAAAGAATGGAAGTAGTTGCCCAGGGCAACAGCTGCAGAGTACATGTGTATAGAAGGACAGGGGAAGGACAAATGCATTCTAAATAATGTTCTAGCAGCTTAAGCAACCTTTGGCGTGAGGAGTTTTCAAACTCATGTAAGGCAGAAGACAAATCTGATAGGCTTCGGGAGCATAAGGTGCATTTTTGGTCGCTTAGAAAACTACTTTTTAGGGAGGAAAGATTTTGTTTCTTTTGGTTTTTTTCTTAATGAGGTCATTTTGACAGTGGGAGTAAAACTTAAGAGCTTAAGATTCAATTTGGGGCAGGTGGGGTGTTTTGGGGGCTTTTCCTGGGTTTCTTTAGCGGGATTTCAGCTGCCTTAGAAATCTTCATCCTGTATCTGTTGGAAGGCCCATGGCATATCAACTCCTAAAGGGGTGGAGTTGACACCCCATCATTTTTCAGGAGATTTTGTCCTCCTTTAGTTGGAATGGGACTTTATTTGGACTCATTTATAGATGGGACTTGTATTCATAAAGATATTTTTGTAATTTTATACTGTGGAACAGCGCCCAGTAAAAATTTGGGAAGTAGGACTATGCATGAAGTAATATTATAGAAGTCAGCTGATAAAGGGAACTTGGGCACTTCTAGCACTGCAGCAAATGCCTGTATCTTTGGAGACCCCAACTGCGTTTAAAATCTGCCTCTTGGGACTTCAGAAGAGAAACTGCATTCACCACAGGGTTAGTCCTTTAAAACAGCGACTGAACAGTGGTGGTGCTGTCATCTGGGGAGGGGTTCCTTAGGAGTTTAATCAGGATGTAAACAACCTCTATCCATTCTCCCAACAGTGGGAGAAATAGGTGGTTGTATGAATGAAAAGGACAATTTGAATTACAAGCAGATTAGTTTTAAGGTTCCAGTGTGGGCAGAGTAAGGGAAACTACCTCCCCCTAAAGACAAATACAACTGGCATCTGTAGAAGTTATTTTGGTCTGGAAATTTTGTTACACCTGTTACAAAGTATTATTAGATGTTGAAGGCTTTTATAAATCACTTTCTTTGAGTTGCAATAAATAAGCAAAAACTGCGTGTATTTAGGATGCTTAAAAATTTTGGTTGTTTGAAATAACGTAAACAAAATATACTCCAAAAGTTATGGGCCAGATCTATCACTGGATATTCAGTGCAGGTGTCATAAGCAGCACATAAACATGGGGTTTCACCGAGCATGAAGCCTCATGATTGCCAGTATCATTTTTTAGTTCCTTCTCTTTTGTGTCATGTTTCAGGGAATATACTAAGGTGGAAATAATGTCATAAAATGCATGCGATATATTAGTGCAGTCATGAATTACAGATTGGTTTTGCTTCATAGTTCACTCTAATATTTGCAACCTAAGTACTACAGCATTGTGTTAGTACCTGAGAGTAGAACTGATATTGTATAAAATTGCAGTATGACAAGCAAGAGGTTTAAAGTTTTGTCTGTGTTCAACAGAAAAACCCGAGTGGCTTAAGTGGTCATAATATTAATATTTTGTATCTTCCCTTTTTACCTCAAAATCATTAGTGTATACTTAAATGCTTTGTTAAAAGTTGCCTCTAGCACTATGAGGAAAGGAAGCCTTTCTAGGCAAAAAAACCCCGAGAGTTTGGTTTGTGTTGAGGAGCTAGAAAACCAGGAATCTATACAATACGAAAATCAGTCCATTAAATGTCAGACATGAAACAAATAAACTATAAACTACATAGATATTAATAAAAAAAAAAAGGTAGGATTCCAATAATGAGTTAGTAATATACATATTACTTGTTTGCTGCTTTGATCTGGTATTATTCTTCCAGAGAATCTCCCAGGTTCTCCAGAATCAAAACTGGTTCGATTTTAAGAATTTACTCTTTGCTGTCATTCAGCTGAAATGTCAGCTTGACGGTTCATTCATTAGCTGCTGAATATTGTTTCATTTAGTTAGCTACAACCTATAATGAATGTTGTGGCAAATAAAGAGTACCAATTTGGTGTCCAGATAGTCTTGGGTATATGGTCAGTATCTTTTTGTTCTCAGCTGCGTTCTATGAGGTAAAGAGCGAGTCTTGATGCTGCAGTTGCCACTCACAGAACTGCAACATACTGCTAGTGCAGGAGCAAAGATGAATTGCTGTAACTTGAATAACACACGTGTGAGATCAGCAGTTCTGGTTTGTAGAACGCTGTTGTTCGTTGATCCTGTGCTGTTCCTACAGTTTGCAGACAGGCACTCTTAGAGCTGTAGAAGGTGTGTTCTGGAATACTTACTACTTTTTTTTTTCAAATACTTATTTAAAGGCAACCCACTGAAGGTCGATCCCGTGATGGTGGTTTACGTCTCGGAGAGATGGAACGGGATTGTTTGATAGGTTATGGAGCCAGCATGCTTTTATTGGAGAGATTAATGATTTCAAGTGATGCCTTTGAAGTGGATGTTTGTGGACAGTGTGGCTTACTGGGTTACTCTGGCTGGTAAGTTGTCTACCTGTAATGCTTTTGTACATCATGGTGTCACCTCCTCACTTTGCCCATGTGATATGTTTCATATTATCATAAAACGCCTTGACCTCAGGTGCATAAAGCAAAGTAGTACAGAGTAAATGTGCCTCTATGTAACAGAACCTTGCCCTTGGCTATAGCACTTCAGAGTTTTAAAGTGCTCACAGGCACCAATTAACAGTCCTACACACCTTAATCAAAAGCAGTGTCAACATTCAAAATTGGTGTTTGGAAAATTGGTGACAGGGAAGTGTTCTTTGTAACGGTCTGATTGAAAACAAGGAACTCCTCTTATGCACCAGTGCCATGTTGGCGCATGAGAGACAAGCAGCTCTCTGATTGGAAATTCAGGTAGCTTCTGCCTAACTTTCTTGTCCATAAGAAACTTTCCTCTAGACTGGCTAATGGTCTTGCTGTCTTACTCTGAGTCTTAAGCCAGTACTGAGTTTATCTGCAAACAAAATGGTTTTCCAGGTAGGGGAAGCGTAAAACTGGATGTCAAAACTATGTGGAGCTCACCATGTGTTATATTATGGGCTTTGCTCTAACCATCTTTTCTCTACTGTAATTTTGAGATGCTAGATATAGAGCTGCCCTGTAGCATGTTGGAAATACACCACTATTATTAGAAGATATGGACTTCTTTTTATGTTCTTTAGAGGGAAATTATTTGCTTTTGGTTTTGTTTTAGACAGGCAGAAAAACAGACTTGTGAGACCAATAGGAATTTATGGGATACAGCATTCTTCCAAGCTGTGAAAACAGGTGGCCTGGAATACCAAGACTAAGGGAGGAAAAAATAAATGGTGTGAGTTCAAGTTACAAGTTACTGTAATATTTATGTTGGGGGAAAATAGGGAGTTGGAAGGAATAGGAGAAAAATTCATTTCTAAACGCCTCAAAAGAACATTGTTGGAAACTTGCCGCATCTTGGAGATCAATATCAATCTATTGGAAGAGGCAGGAAATTGGACTTTATTCACTTCAGTGCCTCGAAAGTGATTTTTCCATGATATAATGAAGTAGGAAAGTAAGGTGGGTTCTCAGTTTTTAGATGTGTAAAAGTGACAGCTACTGTTTCTGCTCTTTGCTCAGGCCTTTATTCTGAAGCGTGTGGCTTCTGCCAAGAAAAAAAGCGTCACATCTGTCTGCTAACAGTATCAGCAGCATTTCTGCTCCTTGTGGAGCAACAGTTCAGACAGAGATAGGGAAGCATGTGTGAAATCCAGGGGAGAACTAAGGCCTGCTCTGTGCATCCTGTTCTGGTTGGTGATTCTCAGTTCAGTGTTGTCCTACTGGCTTTTGTGCAGTATTTTGGGGAGTTCTCAAGTGTGTTTACACCGTGTGTAACAAGTGAGGCCTTTTTCTGATCAAACTCTCTTAAAACTACTACAATGTAAAAAACAGTTGAAGGAAGTTGTGTGAAAGGAAGGGCATGCAGTAAGTCAACCAGCTGACGACTTCTAGCTGTGTAAAGCACTGCCTTAAAAATACTCACGTGCAGATGTAGCTCCATTATTTTTTTGTGAGACCTTGGCTTTCAGAGCAGCCCTTGGAGATTTCCAGAGACCACAGGAATTGAAGGTGCCTTGAAGAAAATTGGGAGTTTGAACTGAAGAAATCCTATTACATTTTATTTTTAAGGTGCTGTTAATGTTACAAGCTTCATATTGTGTAACTCTTTTTAAAAGAACTGACAGAAAATACTCTCAGACAGAGCCAGACATTCTTACAATCTGGTCCTGTGAAAAGCTGTCTGATGTGTGAGAGTAATCAGTAAGAGGTAGTTACTGCTAAATGGTATGCTGTGTCTACCAGTAGCAAAAGCAAGTGGCCCTGTAATGAGCATCACAGTAGAGACCAAATCACAAAGAGAAACATCCAAATGGGCCTTTTCAGTGATTCTGATATTAACGAGACATTGCTGCAAGAAACCCTTTAAAAACATACTGTTTGGTGGCTGGCGTTAAAGGCACTTGTCCTTCAGGAGGATGAGCACTTCCTCCCAGACAAAGACTGGGTGTGTTTTTCTGCAAGGTAGTAACAGCAGATCAGTGCTGAGGACTGAGCTGGTACTTCTGCAGGGGAAGGGGACTGTTGTGGCAGTGACAGAATTTGTCCCCACAAAAAATGCAGTAGAAACTTACTGTGTCATACCAGTTTTATGCAAATTTCCCAGCGTTGCTGTTGCACAGGTGCTTAGGGACAGGACTTCACTGAATGCAATGAGCAGAATTTGGTTCTTCCTTACTTCAAATTGAGAAGTCCTTCTGATACCTAGAATCTGAGCATTTTCAAATATACATGAGGAAAAGCTTTGTTTCTGGTCCAGATTCAGCCTTGGCAAAGTTGCCCTTTCCTGTCCAGTTTAGTATCATTCTAGTACCAAACTGGCTTTTCAAGTACTTAAGTTTGTGATTTCCGTTTGATAGAGGTTTGTGCTTACTGCACCTTAACGTTTCTGGGTGATCCCTATCCAAGTACAAAGCAGGCTCAGAATGGTGTAGCTTTCAGCCTGGGTGTAGTGAGCAGTCTGTGCTCCTCAATCCCTAGTAGCTGTAGTCAGGTGCCGGACATCTGCTCATAGCAGAGAAGTTGTGCCTCATCAGACTTCCAGGGCTTGCAAGGCTGCTTCTGTAAAGAGCAATTGCTTGCTGTGTTATCATTGGAAAATGGCTTCTGTTAAGGTCACTTCCACCCACCATGAAATATACCTATCCCTATAGATTTGTGCTGGGGAGTAGTTACAAGCCTACAATTGAGGTCTGTTCTGTTTTAGAGGCATGCTAGTTGTTAACATTGCAACAGCATCTACAGGAGAAGCCTATTGCAGGGAAACATCTAGTTTAGTCTACTACCTTCTTCCTGCCTATAGTCATATTTAGACAAATCCAAAGCAGTTACTGGAATTAAGTGAAGCTTTATTCCTCATCATGATATGGAGTAATGTAATTAAGGCTTCTGGGCCATTGGTTAAAAGCTTTCTTGGTTTAAAGAAAAAATAAAGAAAAAAGAAAAATAAATAGTCCAAATATGGAGCATATGGAGGTCAAGGCAGCCACAATTTTCTTGGAAAATAACCAGCTCTTTGGCATGCTCTGTAAGTATGTCTGTAAAAGAGAAGTAGCAGAGTGTGAAAAAATAACTGGAAGACTAATGGTGACTCTCATAACCAAGAACCTTGTTAACAGTAACCAACTTTATTGGACCTATCTCCAATGACTTCCACATGCTCTAGATCAAGTTCACTGGTAACAGAAACAAGTGACCAAAGCATTAGCTTTACTGTAGATATTGACTCTCAGCCTCATTCTATACCAGAAGCATGTAGGAATTTTGCTAATATTTCCTTAATTGGATCTTTATACTGTTACGACTTTATGCCAGAAATATGAAACTGAAACACAGATGCAAAAGAAGATCCTTGTCAGATCATGAGAAAGTGCTGAGTTCCTCTGTGTTCCCAGAGGCCTGGCATTCTCAACTCTCCAAAACCAGAAGATGGAATATACAGAGATTGGAAACTGATGTTTATAAGAAAGACATTTTGGTTTCCTTTTTGTGTACACAGAGTTTGAAATTAGATAATTGAAGCAACTGCTGCCACCACTGAATTTGAGTCTTGATAATGGAAAGATGGCTGAGTGACCTGCCTATATATTCCTTATACGATTAAGGTTATGTCTATATGATAAAAAATCCCTTTCTCCCAGAATTTTAAGATCATTATTTGACTAAAGCTTGCAGAGAATATGTGGTAAAGCAGTTTTACTGATTTCCTGTCTTCACTAAAGCTTTGGCTGTTGACACAGAGAGATATAAGATGATGAATGCCTCTTTTCTGGAATATGACCCGATTTGAGACATTATAGAGTGAAATTGTGTGTAAGGAAGAAAACGAAGTGTGAACCTTCTTTCTTCCTGCTGTTTTTTGTGGCATGTATGTAAGACAGAAACTGGACCATTAGCCACATTCTCAGAAATAGCTGGCTTTGTTCACAGCCTTTCCTGCATTACTCAATGCTGAATTTGCCTTGGCAGTTATGTGAGTGGTGAAGAAGCAGCCGTCAGTCCTGTTAGCTACTGAGCACTGTGATCCTCCTTCAAGAAAGGCACAAGTTCAGCATGAGACTCCTATTGGCTTCAGTCAGATGGCTTAAGGGCTTAAAGTTATGACTTTCTTAAGGTCTAAAATGTGTCTCAAGCACTTGGCTCTTCATAGGACTGAGCCCAGTGTTTAAATGCAGGTGGACAAAGAAACCAGTGGATAGCAACCACTGTTGTGTTTTGCAGAGCTTCATTTATGCACCAACTCTGACCTTTCTTTCTGTTTGTTTCCCTAGGTGCCACTACTGCAAATCATCATGTCATGTGTCTTCTCTGCGCATACCTTATGCCTGTAAACTCTTATTCCAAGAACTGCAGTCGATGAACATCATACCTAGGCTAAAACTAGCTAAGTACAATGAATGAACGTGAGGGAAAAAATGGGGAAAAGTCCTTTACAGAAACTGAAATCCACCATGTGTAGCTGGAAGATTTTTTTGGTGAACAGGAGTGACTCTAAAATCTGAGTGGGTAGAAGGGAGGTGCAAGACAATGTAAGGAATCTTTCTTACAGATCCTACCTAGTTTTAAGGTAACAGGGGAGATTCTTTCAGTAGAATACACTGGGAGCAGTTACAAAAGCCTTGATTAGTCTGAATGAGTGGGACATGAGGGAATTGTGGAATAAGGCCGTGATCCAGCAAAGTACTTGCATCGCTTCAAACAGCCCAGTGCTTGGTTTTGAATAGTGCTTTACTGGACTAGGGCTTGAGCTGAGCTAAACACAAATCTTACTCGTAGAGGTTAAAAATGTTTTCCAGACCAGTGTAATATGAAAGACTAATAAATGTTTTAAATAATACTGCCTGAATATGTGTTGATGGTTGTGTAAGGATGGTAAAGCCTTCTTATAATGTCTAAAGCATTTTCCTATTCCTAAAGCATTTTGTTAAAGCATTAAAATTTTGTTAAGTACTGTCAGGCTGAGAGAAATGGAACTACTTTCTTAAAAACCTGAAATTAGACATTTGGACTGGGATTTCAGCATGCAGGTGCATTTGTGTGCAAGCAATGGTGGTGTTATAGTCAACCTGCTTTCAGCTAAACATATGCAGTTTCCATGAAGTTCAAGGGAGGTGACAGCATATGCAGCAAGTGCATGAGAGAGCTTGTAAGCTTGTATTTGTAGATATCCTTTAAAATCCTACTGAGTAGAGTAGATATAGTAATAGACTAAAAAGCCAAAGCCCTGAAGAGGTGGGCTGCAAACACTGAGTTATACTATCCTTAGAGGGACTAAGGTATGCTAACCTAGAACTTCAGAACCTTTTTAAACTGTGGGCATAACTAAAACTTTTTTAAGAACAAAACAAGAGCCATGAAGAGCACCAAATCCTTCACTGATAGTGAATCAGGTGTGAATGATCTGAAAGGATTTAGGAAGGGCACCGCTGATTTTTTTTCATGAGATCTAAGGCCTTGGACTAAAACAGCAGATGAACTAAAGAGTCACTTAGTACCCTAAACTCACTCGAGTCCTTACTCAGCAAAGCATGTGGTTAACATTTTAAGCAAAGGAGTAGTCTCACTGATGTTGAGATGAAGTATGTGCATGTTCAGGTGCTTAAGAGCAAGGCAGCACTCAAAGTCAGGGAGGATGCAGAACACTGCCCATGATCTTGAAGTCCTGAGATACTCTTTGGCTCCTTGCATGGTTGAATTGTGCGTGCTGACCTTGATGCTGTTCCTGCAGTCATATTGCTGCTGCTCTCTTAGCTACATAAGAAGCACAGGTGAGTATCAGCCTGAGAAGGCTTCTTTGCAAGCTTCCACCAAAATGCTTAAGCTAGTAGTTTTGTGTCTGGGCTTACAAATCAAGCCTGAAGGGATAGATTCTACTTTTCAAAGGCTTTTTGCAATTGGACTAATGATAACACAGATGTCAACAAAGGACATTTGGTCTGGAAAAACCTTTTGAAGCACCTCTATCAGGATCTAAGTGGTTCAGGACTATTTACAGAGAGTTGCAAGAGTGATGTACAGCTTCTGACTGGAGGAGTAGGTTAACCAAAAGCCCTGACCAAATGAAGAACCTTTGCTGTGCTCCCTGAGAGCCTCCAACGGAGGCTCGGGTGCACCAGCAGAGGGAGTGAGCCTCAAAGACTACAGCCCACTGGTGGGGGAACATCTGGCCTGGATGAAGGAAACTACGCTGAGGGTAAGGTGTTCTTGCTAGCTAGTCCTCTCTGAAGTGGTCTCCTAGGTTAGAGGGTCAGAACTGCAGGACACTGAAGACTAAGGTGTGTGTATAATTACACCTGCAGAAATTGAAGCAGGCTTAGCAGAGATGGAAAAAGGAGCAAAAGAATGTGCTCATGAGTAACCCTATTGAGAGAGCAGGTCTGTGTGCAGCCCTGAGGGGGAACCTTGCAGTTAGTTTACCTCCAGCTGACAAAAGTGTGAGGATTAAAGGTTTTGTGAGAGTGAAGGAAATCCTCTGTAATAGATGAAGTTTGGGAAGAAAAGGGCAGCCTTAGCCGTGATGGATCCAGAAGAACATAGAAACTAGATATGCCTAGCAGAGCAAGTAGGGGTCACCTGCTATCTAGTGATACCTACATTGGTTCCATTTACACATCACTGCTGTCTAACCTAAGCTTGTGCATACAACACAGGCTTAGCTGAGTGCAGATTTGAGTTGAAACTCAGATTTTTACTTCTTGTCTCTCTTTAGGAGGCTACCCACGTTCCATTGTAACAGACACCTGCACGTAATCTCCTGGCAATGCAATAAGCATTACAAAACCAGTAGCAGAAAGGGAACAAACAGCCTTGGATTCCTGGAACATGGTTGGTCAAAGTGGCAATTCAAGGAAGGAATCCTGCTGCAGCCAGGAAAATATTATGACACGTGGGCTGATGAGGTAAAATACATCCTCAGAATGCCAGAGCTGTCGCACTGCTTTCCTCTGGTGAGCCTCATCCTTGCAGCCCTTTGAATTATCTTCCTAGCCAGCTTCCCCTCCCCCCTGCTTTATACAGTGAATGCCTTCACAAAGAGGACTTCTTTCAGCCAAGGGCTGTGCTGCTGCAACTAGACTTGGCCAAATCAACCCTGCCATGACTCTAATTGCTGAAAGAGATACAATATTCTGAACACCGCTTGACAAAACCTTAAGGCTTTAGCACAAGGAGCTGTGGCTAAAAAACTGCCATAAAGTTTTCAGTCCATCACAACTTCTCTCTTGTGTTCAGTGTCCAGGAGAGGCTCCTTAGAAATGCTATTCAGCATTAGTCACAGCTGAAATTCCAAATACAGCCCACTCTCTGAGATGAACTAGAGGTATGTGCTGCTGTTGGAAGAGATACCTACCTCCATACAGTATGTTGCCATTGACTTTGCAGATAAAGTTTTAAATGTTATTAAAAGGTCAGAGCATTTACAGGGTTAGAATTCAGTCTTCAAGTCTATTATTTCACTGCAAAACAAAGACATTAATTAAAAGCCACCCCTTCAAAAGCTATACATGTCCAGCTCTACTGTTCTGTTGCTAGAAACAGAATCAAGCCAGGCATGGGCTATAGGATGCTGCGGGGGACAGCAAAGCATAGATCCCTTAGCCAGTTCTGGAACTGTGGGTAAGGCAGGTCATTGTTCAGAGCTCAGACAAAGCACCTTCACTTCCAGTTATTTATGTAACCTTTAAGTTTTTTACTTTTCAAAAAAAGGTAAATGTTTCCAAACATAGAACTTAGAAAAACAAACTATAAAGAATAACAAAAACAGAATTGCTAATTTTGGCATGAAATACGCGTGTAGTGAGATCTGATAATTTTAAGATGTGGAAAGTAAAAGGCTTCCACTAAGCACAATTGGGTTTGTAATGTCCGTATCTCATTAGGAGTTTTGTTTACAATGAAGCGTCAACATGCAGCAAGGAGAGCTTTTAATTCTTTGGACTCCCTACTTACTTGTTGCTTTAAGCAAGGAGGAAAACCAATTAAAAATGTAGACCTATGATGAAGATAAATCACTGTTTTTTCTCAGGTTTTCTGATGGTAAATAGAAAAATATCTGTGGTATAGAGCGAAATGGGAGTGCTTCATAATTACAAGCCTAAAAAGACAAGAATATTTCATTAGTTTGTGATAATAAATGGCAAACTAATGAATAGTGCTGTGCTTCTGAAAATGGGTTTGCAAGCCCAGCTCAGAACATACTTGTAAAGCCTGATGATAAGAATAGCTGGTGTCCCACTTCTGTAAAACCAAAACTGGAGGGGCTGAAAATGCATCTGTGCATTCTCTGTATTGAGGCTCTTGAGAGGCCCTGGTGTGAGAAACATAAGCCCTGAAATGACTTTGAGGGCTTGCAGCCCTCCCCACTGACCCACAGAGCAGTGTGTGGAGAGAACACCAGCCCTCCTCAGCACGATCCTCTCTGGGTGGTGGCAACAGAGCTGGCTCAGCACTACCCAAAGGCCCCTCCAGCCGCCTCTGCTCCAGTTGGAGCTCAGGATTGTTTTACAGCCTGTTGCGGATGGAGCGGGGCCATGGGGCACTTGATGGATTCCCTCCTCCTCAGACGTGACTTGCCCAGGGCCACAGGAAGGCTGTGCCAGAACTGGGATCAGGACTCCGCAGTCCCCAGGTGCCAGACACGTGCTTGCCTTGAAACTGAGCACTTCATCAAACCATAAAACCCAGCCAGATGGTGACTCTTTGCTATTATCTGGACCAGTGCTGAGGGGCTTAACGTGTGCAAGGCACGGTGAAGATCTGGATTCCAGTTTCTGTGTCTAAGGCTCAGAAGCCCAGATAATGCATCCATATTTTAGACCTCACTGCTGCTAGAAATTTGAGCGTGTTTGAAATCAAGTTCCAGCTTCGGTCCATCCTTCTCATGAAACGCTTCCTCAGCCTTGACCCACCATTGTCAGTGGAGGAGTTCTTTCTTTGCAAAAGGGTAGAGAGACATGAGAGTAAGGGCTAGGTACTTTGTCAGCCTCATTCTGCCCTGTGTACATGGTCCTGGCCAGACTATCTTCTTCCAGGTGGGAAAGGCTGCATGAATCAAACAGTGAATCCATTTTGCCTCTCAGCAATCTTTTAAGAACTCGCTATATGGAACCAGAAGGTAACTACACCCTCTCTGCCTTTCGTACATTGAACATATGTCACAGAACACCAGAACCCTCAGTAAAATTCTCCAAACACAGGTCAGAGCCAAAACAGAGATTTTTGAAGTTGGAATATTTAAAGAGAAGTTTGTATGGCTTTATTCCTGTCCCAGAGTCAACAGCACAGATTTCTGTTGGCTGCCCTGTGAATGGAGTTGAGCCTTTGTTCCACCTTCCAAAAAAACCATCCCAAGCTTGCAAGTAGCCCATTGCTCTTTGCATCTTGCTGCTGGGGAAGAAAACAAAACCAAACCAAAAACTGTGTTTCCTAATTGCAGTTCCCCATTTATTTGTGTATTTCCTGAAGCAGGTACCTCTGAGGTGATGCCAATGGCCACCGATCTTTTCCAATAGCTTCATTGTGTGTGTCTTTGTCCCCTCCTCCCAGTCAGTATATAAACAGCATGTTAGTTCCAAATCAAAAGCAATTCCCTGCTGGTAACTGCAGCAGATCCTTTTGTCTTTCGTTAGCATGAGTTTTGGGGAGCTACTTGACCTATGAATATGCTTTACCATTCCAGACAGTGCACAGTAATTATTGTCCCCTCAGACTTGGCAGAAAAATGTTATAAACATTAATAACTTTAAAAAGTAAGAAATCAGTGTGGTGAACAGTGAAGTGAATTTTGTGCAAAAATTAAGTTCTAATAATGGAAGTGGTTTTCCCTTGAACTCCTGGTGAATTGAAAACTTAAACTCTGCTTTCAGGTCTCACCCTGTGAGCCAAAGGCAGGTACTGAAGGTAATTCTCTGTGTTCCAGGCAGATCAAAAGAAACTCGTAATCAGTCGGTCATCTAAAAGGATATGACAGCCTCACATCCAGTTGTTCAGCAGCTTAGACGCAGTCTGGAACGGATCTTTTCTGTGTCTGTTGTCTATAATAGCTTTTAGGGCTGGCTCTTCTTCCAACACAGAGTACAAATCCTCTGGTAACTAGTACCAGCCACACACAACAAAAGCCAGCTAAATCTGGTGTGAGCTCAGAAATTGATGTCTGCTTGCCCTTTTCTCTTACTCAAGTCAGCAAGGGTCTCCTAGGCCAAGCGTTCTGGGCAGCAGAGGCTCTTCTAGTCTTCTGTGGAAACTGATGCTACCCAGAAGAATCAGTTCCTTCCTCCCTGCAGACTGAAACTCACCACTGTGAGCAGGATGCTTTCATTGATCCCTTTGGGCAATGCGGGCGCTGCACTTCTCCATGAACCTGAAAACTGGAGCTGAGCAGAATTCCTTTCACAAGCACTAATAAGAGAAGATCATTTAAGGCTGACCCATGCTCATCTTCCACAGAACTGCTTCAGACGTGTCTACAGTCACAGCAAGCCAGCTGCAATTCATGTTGCTTCTCTTTCAAACTAAAAAGAAGTTCCCCCCTGCCTGGTGCATGTGCAATCCATCATTTGCATGCCTCAGCTCTTGTGCTCCTTTTTTAACCAGATACCTGCATATGTGCCTGCCCAAGCCACTTTCTCTCAGTGCTTGTGTCAATTAAAGCCTTTTGAAGGAACCGTGCACGTGTTTACCTAAGCAGCCTTTTGATGTTCCTCTTCCAGTTCCTGCATCTGTCAGCATCATGCTCCCCAAGGACATACACACAGTTGATGCCAGTAGTTTGATCAGCTTACTCCATATCCTGTCCTGCACCTACAGCTTCCTCAGGGGTGTTAATGAATGTAAGATAAAGTTAACATTTCCTGTTCTGACAATAAAGATGAGTAAGCAGGAAGGGAAGACAGTGTAGACACAAGAGCTTTTTCTGTCTCTCTTCCATGGTATTTGCCCAGTACGCAGCAGAGGCAGTGGAATGGATCTGGGGAGAAGGGTGAAGAGGAGCATGGGTTCCTTCTGAGAGGAGGAGGCTGCTGGTTCAGCCAAGCACAGCAGTGTGGAACCACTCACAGGCTGCAGCCACTGCTAAAATGATGAAGTGTCACGGTGTATCTGGTTGCTGCCAGCAATCCTGCAGTCTGTACAGGTTCACACTGGCTCCCCCTGAGTCACTGAACTCAGATCCCTGGTATTGGCAGACAACAGTTTTATACAACCCCTTTCACGAGACGTTCACACTCATTCCTAAAACTAATGCAGGTTCTTGTCTCTGTTAGTCTATGGGAAAGATTTTCTAGAGAACTTCAGCCTGAGGTTCTAGATTAATAGGGAACGGTTTGTGTTGGTTTTTTTTTTTTTTTTCTTGTGCCAACAGTTCTCTGTTGTTGGAAAAGCTCTTCTTGGTGTTTACCCCTGAAATAGTTATGTTAGAATCTAGCACTGTGGTTTAGAATCTAGCACTGTGGTTTAGAGTCTAGTACCAGAATAAGGAGCTTTTTATGGCAAGAAGAGTTTGTGAGGTTGCAGCCTGTTGGCACAATCAACTGTGGAGTGGAAGCCAGTCATAGAAATGTGGTTTTGGAAGAGCTTGAATTATCTGGGGGATAAGTTGATAGGAGCTGTCATACTTGCACTCTGCCTCTGCTTTGCTAAACCATCAAAAGAAACTCAGTCACCTAAAGGCAGCACTGCATCCAGTAGTTCAGCAGGTTAGATGCCTGGTGTCTTCCGTCTGGAATGTGTCTTCTGCTCCTCTGATGACCCTGCTCTTCTCTACACGCAGGGTCCTAAATACAGGTGTTGCTCCTTTCACAATGACAAGACTCCCTCTCCACTATCAGATATCATCTGATGCAGTGTAGGGTTGTGCTGATTATTTTCTGGCTTGTAGATCTTCTCTGTAAGCAAGAACTTGGAGTGGAAGTTCTGAATTGAATCGGTTTTGCATCCTTGCTGAGACCTGCCCTTCACTCTGTATCAAATCAAATCCAATCCTGCAGTCTGCGTGTAAAAAATCCACTTGTGATTTGCAGTGCTTCCAGCTGCCCTACCTGTAGCACAAGAGGAGACACTCCACTAAAGAATCAGGTACTTTATTAAGTGTCATGTGGGATGTCCAGGAGCAGGGGATGCTTTTGAAAAACCTATACAAACCCCAAAGAAGTAGTCATGACCAAGCTATGGTAGTGCACCAGGGCGATCTGACACCCCACGGGGCAATCAGGTGAACAGGAAGACAACAGCACTGATGTCTTCCACAAGACTGTGGGGACAAGAACTCATCTGGAAAGGCAGGGAGTAAACGGATCGCAACAAGTACCTGTGGTCCAAGTGAGGTGCTGATGATGGGCCATGCATCACCATCAATGCAGAACATACATCCTTGCATCCTGTGAAAGAAGAGCCCAGCCTTTAGACACCCTGGCTGTGCTAAACCCTATCCTTGTCACCCCCTGGAAAGAACGTATCCATACGTTCACCTATACTGTATTTTCTTTTTTGCTTATCCCCGGACATCACCCACACGGAAGCTTCAGACCGGTGAAGACCCAATTCCCACAGAGTGCCTGTGACGGAGACCCGGTGCCCAACACTTCCAGCAGCCGGGCCCGACCTGCCAAGCTATTCGCTGTGCACGTTCCGTCGCCAGCGATCCTTGGTGGGTGCCCACCAGCTGAGCTGGGCCTCCCCGCAGGAGCTGCGGGCAGCGCCGTCGAGGGGATGGGCGGCGGTAGCCGCCTGCTCGGTTGTGCCGCCGGTGTGGAGCAGAGCCGGCCCGGCGGCACACGGGTGGTGAAGGGATGGGAGAGCTGGGACTTCCCGTGGGGAAAGCCGCGGCGGTGGCGAACAGCACCGCCCTTGCTTTGGGCTGGAGCTGGGTTTTGGTGGGGTGGCGGTAAGGGAAGGGTAGGGCTCCCCGGGCCTTGCTCCGCCGGCAGAGCGGGCACCTCAAGTGCTTTTCCCCCGCGGACTTGGTTTTGCGCAGTCTCGCCCGGCTCCCCACCCCGGACCTCGGCCCGAGGGGGTGTGAAGGAAGCGGGGTGAGTGTTTCACCGGCCCGCAGGGCCACGGTGCAGGGTGAGCGCCGCCGGGTCGGCCGCTGCCGGCCCGCACGGGGTGCGGGGCGGTGGACGTCCTCTTTAGCAAGCTCTCCGCTTGTTTTGCTGTGTGGGGTTGGTGGTTGGGGTTGGGTTTTTTTTGCTTTTTTTGCCTTTTATATTTTTCTCCCGAAGGGGAAAGTGAAGGGGGGTTGTCTGGGTGTAGAGAGGCGAGAGGGGGAGAAGAGTGGAAAACGTTGGCTCTGTCCATGGTCAAAGTAATTCAGCTATAATCCCCCTTTCTCTTCCTCTCCTGGAGCTCTATTCATATTCTAATCACAGCTTTTCCTTCCCTAAACCAGCCACTTTTATCAGAGCCCTAGCTTTGCACTTTTACTTCCACTTCCAGCACATACAACCGCATGCAGAATAAG
>JANRGW010030617.1:0-28248 GCA_024733675.1 Psilopsiagon aymara | reverse complement strand
AAAGGGGTCGCTTCGGGGGACTGTGTACGCCCTCGGGGCTTGCAGGAGAGCGCCCGCCTCCTCCTTCCCGGACATCTCCGTGCCCGCTGCCTACCGGGTGCTGGGCACCGCTGCCCCAGGCCCCCCCCCACCTTTCCCGGTAGAGCCCACCAGGGCCCTAGAGAGGGAGGGCAGTGGCGGAGCGGACGATTGGAACCGGCACCCGGGGAGCCGCGGAGGGCGGCTGTCCCCGGGGGGAGACTTGGCGGGTGATGGCGAGTATTAATTAATAACGGGCTTCCACAGCCGCAGCCCCCCCTAGTGACACAGGCACGGCGGGTGCGAGGCGCTGCCGGCGGCGGGGGGCAGGACCGCGGCCGCGATGGGGCTTCCAGCACCGGCTGCCTCCCGCCAGAGTCTCCCCACGAAGAACACCCTCACGGGGCTCTCGGATGCCGCCAGACAGGGAGCTGACTGCAGAACGGATACCCCGGGGGCTGCCTCACTCCCTTTCCCTGCCGCAGCACTCCGGGAAGCAGGAGCCGAAGGGAGTGGAGAAGCTTTCTTGGAGTGCAGCTTTTCTGCGTGACTCCATAAACTTCCCTGTGAAAACACTGTCGGAGCCAGGCAAAAACTCCGCTGGTTTCAAAGTGCTAGATGGATGAGATCCTTAGGACATGGAGCTGAGGCTTAGGAGCTGATCCAAACCCCATTAAAATCAGCAGAGAGCCTTTCATTACTGTCAAGGACGTTGGGATTAGGCCCTTAAAGCAGTTGTTGTGAATCATGAAAAACGGGTTCCAGTGCCCGAGATGGACACTTCGAGGCAATGACCAGATTTCAGTCTGTGTTTTATCAATACGCAGGCATTAGGGCAGCAGCGGGTGACCTTTTCTATGAGCTTGCCATTTAGAAAGGATCTAGCATAGAAGCTCTGATTGAAGAGAATTAATGGCTTTCGTATCCTGGTTCAGTTCACGAAATTGCCAATATTGATAATAAATACTTGGATGCTAGTTAGGAAAGCTGTTGTGACATTACAGAACATAAGAAGAATGCTGAAGCCTGTGATCCTAGAGCTCAGATTTTTCAATCCAAATGAGTGGATGATTCTGCTGCTCGAAAGTTTGCTTTGCTTATCGCAACACAGTTCACTAATAGACAAAAATGAACTTGTTATTGGCTTTTTGTCCTTGTTTTCCTGGAGTGCTTTCCATAGTCCAGCAAAAAAGTGATTTATTTTTGTTCCAGCAAATAAAAAAATACTGTTCCAGGATTCGTGTTTATAAAGTATTTGTGTTTATAAAGGCTCTTACTTGCTGAGGAGTTAAGATGATCCAACAATCCTTCAAATCCTGAATTTGATGTGATACAGGCATGTAAAAGAAATACCACTGGTCCTTCATGTGATTCAACCCGACTGCTTTTCTTACGTCATTTCATATCTCATAAGATTTCACACATGAAAGAAATGGAATAAAAAAGCCCAAACCAAAAACCCTGACAAGATATTTTCGTTCCTGCTGGCTGCTGAGTTCCTGCGGACAATATTTGTGCAGGAGGGCCCGATCCTTGGCAGCTCCCTCTGCCGCCAGCAGCAGCAGAACTGGGAGCTAAAGGCAAGTCCCAGCGCTGGATCAGTTCTTCGTTCCTGAGGGGATTTTAATAACCTTGTAAAATCCACAGGGATTTTTAGAGGTTTGTAAATTGGTCAAAATTACCCTGCAGTAAGAAGTTTATCTTCTAGGTTTGACCCAGAGGAAAGAATGATTTTATGATTTATTTGTCTGCTAATCAAATAATTCTAAAGTACTTAGGGAGGGGAATTGCGGTAGTTTTCACTGCTCTGCAACCTGTTATTTACTTGCAGTAAAGGTCTTTGGAAGGATGGAAGTAAAAACCTTAAACAAGCTTTGGCAGAAGAATAGCCTGACAACTGTAGGAATCTATTTCATTTGTTTAAGTGACTGTTTAGGGCTTACACTCCTCAAGATTTTATTTGGGTAAAGCCCTCATTAGAGAAGGGACTCTGTATTCAGAGGAAACGTTTGCTGGTGAGACTGTAAAGAAACCCGTCGCTTCAGCCAGTCTATCGATCGCAGCTGCACCATTACTGCAGCTCAGTTCTAGTGAGAAAAGCATCTCAAAGTTCTGAAACCATTTTGTGCTGAAATACTTGTGGTGTTCCTGGAGCTGTCTCACAGTCACCAGTACAGTATCCTGCTTCCATCAGGGTTGCTGGCTTGCTTGCTGTTAGAAAACAAGGCTGGTTTTCAGCCCCTGGTGCAGTGAGTGTGCAGGCAAGGAAAAAGGGTAGCATAGCTGAAAAATCTGCAGCACCTCCAAATGTAAACACCTTTACATTTCTCTAGCTTAGTTTGCAAGTGGTTTGCAAGTTAGGACAGCCTAAGGAGGTGCATCCCTTGTGATACTATTTCTCTATGTAGGATTTCACCACGGCAACATAGAGATGAAATCATGTGATCACTGTAATCTGTGTTGTTAAGGAACACTAGTACCTCTTCAGATGAAGACATTTAAAGAGGTGGCCTTAAATACAGCTGGGGCTTGATGGTTCATAACAATGCCTTTAAAGCAGCAGCAGGCTGTCATGTAACTAATACAAATATAAGGTCAGTCCTCTGGGAATACTTGATGTGACATCCAAGTCCAAATAATTAGCTCACAATTCCGGCAGCACTGAGGTTTGTGAATTTTCTGAGCTCACTCACTCTTCTGTTTCTCCACATCTGGGCTGGGTTTTCTATTTGTCTTATTGTGTCTGAAAATGAATACCCCATGCGATCCATCCCTGCTGGAGCCCAGTGCCCCGGCGGCCGAGGGGATTTCATTGCTAACATTCTAGTTAGGAAGATGGATAGCATAAAGGATATTTGATGGCTGAGTGATCCTATAGATAACAAGTGTAGGAAAGAAGACTATGTGGTGAAGATTAAGCTAGAACAGGCCTCTGTAGGTTTGTTTAATATGCCTGTACTAAAAACATGCTTACCCATCCTTGGAATTGTTTATACATGTTGGAGAGTTTCTGTATTTAATACTGTGACACCATTTGCTGTCAGAGATGGGTCCTGACCCTGCGATGGCTCCACAAGTGAAACACCTGTTGAATTCCATGTGTGTGTCTTGGAGAAGGCAGGTGCCCGGGGTTAGCCCATAATGATCCCTCCCAACGTCTGGGGATGTGTAATAACTTAATTGCAGCTATTTTACATGCAGAACTAGCAGTCGTGGCCTCTCTTCATTTGCATTTATTTTCTCCCAGGAGGTTTGCAGCAAGAGCAGTTTATTAGATATGAAATACTAGCCAGGGTTAGAAATGGTACTCCAAGTCAGCAGTGGGGTCATTTTGGCTTGCTGCAAGAGCTGCAGTTTTGCTCTCTGCATATAAAGAAGAGTTGGATTAAATAGTTCTGGCTATTCTTTCCTTCCTGATAACTTTGAAATCAGGAGAATTGGATAGGGTTAAATAGAGCTTTGGCTCTCCATGCACCCAGTAAGAAGAAAAACCTAATTTGCAGCCTAAATTGCCTCACGACTGAAACATGGGGCTCAGTGCTGTCTCATTTCCTTCGCTTCAGCTACAGTTAAGCACTTTGCTTTCTTTTATTGGTAAGTGAACTTAATTTCTCTAAGATGGAATTTGTTATATGAACCAAGGAGCCGCTTCACAGCTATGAACGATGGCTTCACAATTAATTAGCAGCTTATCCTGAGTATTTTTGCACAGGATCCAAATATTATAGTAATGGGAAGCAATACATTTCAGATAGATGGAGCATTCTCTGAATGAGTGATTCCCTGAAACTTACAGCCATGGGAACCAGGGGCATTAATTGCAGAGCAGCAGGCTGGGGATGTGTGTTGGGATTTCACCGGATTTTTAAGCTTCCTGTAGTCTGATGACTACATCCTTGCTCTGACAAACTTTATTCTGGAGTTGTGGATGAATCCCATGGCATAGACTCAAGCCCTTAGAGACACAGAACCCTCTTCTGTAAGGGTTTTAATTTGCTTGCTGAGATTGTATTTAGAAAATAGGAGGTTTGCCAGAAGTAAGGACTGCAAGTTCTGAGGGTTAGAAATTGTCGTCTTTTGAAGACTGCTGTCACTAGAACTGCTTGTGCTTGCTCACCTTCCCTTTCTTTCATATAAACTTTCCCTCCTGACAATAACACTGTCAGACTCTCCTGATTTCTTCAGTGCAGCCATTTTTCCTGGTTTTGTTACTTGGGGCAAGAATTACAGAGCCATTAAGTTGGGGAGAACCCATTACATGAAAAGATTTCTTGCATGCAAATGGGGGTTTCAGACAAGACCCCTAAGTCAACACACAGGCATGAGTTTCTGGTCTTGTAAGGCAATAAAAGATCAGAAATGCAGTTGCAAGGGTAATTTAGAAGTAGTGAAAAAACAAATGTAGGGATAAATACAGATGCACTAAGTGCAGTAATGGAAGGGTTACATACTTTTTTTCCTCCCCTTTCCCCTAGAATCCTATTGACTACTTAACTATTTCTGAAGTGCTAAAACTACCTCAACTGCGCTGAGGGAGGGCAGTATGGATGGGAAGCCAGATTGCTAAGTGGAATCTCAGGAGTGGTCATCTGATGCTGGGAGAAACCACCTGTGTCCCGGAGCTGGGTCCCCCATTGTGTCAGCAATGCATACTTAATTCTAAATGCCCTGCAGAATATCCTTTCTACAATCCATGATGCTTCCCAGAATCATGTAATAAAGGTACAGGCTGCTGCAAAAGGCTAAGAGCACCTGTGTGTGCGAGGACAAGCAGAAAAGGCTTCATGCTCGATAATACTCTTGAAGAAACAGGCCGTTTATTGATTAAAATTCAGGGATGGTCATAGGAAGTAGACCAAATTCTAGCCTTTAAGGGGAGGGTGGTGGAGGAGAATTCCTCAGCCACCTGACTTGTGGGGTTCCCACCTCATGTGACATTCAGTTTAACCATACGCACGTGGCAGTATGTCCTAATTAAGCGAAAGAGTATTTAATGCTGTTGGCTTCTGCAACATAGCTTGTAGGTGCCTTGCTTCTGGCTGTTGCCATCTCCAATGCTCAGAGGAACATAAAATCCTTCCTGTCCCTTTACTGCCTGCAAAACTCATGCAACATGAGGAAACAACAGTTCCTGGCTGAAGGTGTCAGTGACCTGATACACAGTGGGAAAAAGCGCGGTGCAAGAGAATGTGGACGTGAAGTTGAGTTCCACAAGTGCTACATGTCAGGGTACCACAGTATCATGCCATTCTGTGTTGGGAGATGCCTGCTGCTGTGACGGGTGTTCTCTGGATGTGTGGGCTCACGTGGTGGATGGAGGAAATGGACTTCTCTGCAGAGCCTCATCCACCCTCAGCACAGCCATTCAGCTCCAGGTCTCCGTATGTCAGGCCTGGCTGAGCAGCAGGTCAGAGATTTGCTGGCTAACATGCTTGGCATGCCAGGGTCAGCAGGAGAGGAGCCATGCCCGATGCTGCATGTGAGATGCTGCATGTGAGACAGAGATCTCGTCAGGGACAGATGCAGCACAAGAGCCAGACCAGGAATCCTCATGCTGGGCACAACAGGTCCACAATACATGCCTTGTGTCCATAAAACACTTTCTTCTGGGCCTCTCAGAGTCAGGGTAGAATGAGCTATATTTTGGTTATCCAGGAAAATTTGGCCTTATGAGAAACTGTGTGCAAATGGCACATTTGCTAAGTGACATCTTGTGTTTGCTTGCCAGCTTGTGGCCCAGCTTTTCCTCCTGGGTGCTTGCTGTGTGACACCAGAAGCACTAACTCAGAGGAGAGCTGCTTACAAGACCATGGCTGTCCACAGGAGAACAAGGCAGCTGCTGGGTGAGATTTACTCCGTGCCTTACGCAGGCTGAGAGCAGGGACACTCAGCAGGGTGCTCTGTTCCTCTGTAAAGTCCACCCTCCTTCCATCTTCCCAAGTGGTGGCAATACCACATCCCACCAGTCATATTCACTGGCTAAACCCAGGTTTCCCAACTTTGGAGCTCACATTCCTGTCCTAAACTCAGTCACAAGGACAATACTGGTGAGGGGGCCCCTCTAATGCAAACATTTTTCTTTAAATGAGTCATAGTAGGGGCAGCAAATGGCCTCCATTGTAATGAGGTGGGAAGAACTGGGGAGGACTGCATTTACAGAGCAGTTTAATCACATGGACGGAGCAGTGTGCTCACCTCTCCTCCTTGCTGGGTCATTTCCACTTTGAGCTCTGCAAACAGACTGTCTATTGAGCAGTTAGCATTCAGTGCTGAATATTCAATACTAGACTCTTGTTTTGGTGAGTCTTAGGCAAAAAAAAAAAGAGGAGGAAAGAAGACTTCTTTTTCTCATGTTCCCTCCCTGAGTTTGCTTTGCATATTGTTCAGAGGAGACTGCAGGCTTCTCAGAAAAGCCAGGCGCCTACTTTCATAGCACTCTGAAGGGGAGGGAAGAGACAGTGTGGAAGGGTCTAAATTAATAGAAGGTTTCAGAATCTGTGAATCTAGGCACATTGGGACTGAGTGAAGGCTTTCTGACAAGCACATTGAGGCTGACAAATAGCATGAAATACATGCTCTGTATACACTGAGTAGTTCTAAGAGGTACCAATCTTTGTGGGAGTATGTTATGATGGTTTATTGACGTCCTCTCTGCCAGCTTTGCTATGCAGGTATTCTCTGGTTGCATTCTGAGAGCTGAAAGCAACAATGTTCTTTGTTTCTATCTGGTATGCCATATTTACTCACAGAGTGGTTGTGAATAATGTAATGGCTGCATCCTTTAGTAGTAGAGAGGAGCAGCTAGAGCTGGAATAGATATTCACGAAGTGAGGAAAAGTGCCACCATTTGAGTAAATGTAGTGTCTTTTTCTTTAGATTCACACTCTCAGTCAAGTGATTTTCTTACTGCTATGACTGTTTTCTTTGCATATGTGTATCTGCCTGACTGGATGTTGTTTCTGATGGGAAATATTTACCATGGTCCCATTCCTTCAGGAGCTGACCTCTTTTCTCCTGATTTAAAAAAACCCTCCTTTCTGTAGTTACTTTCTTTTCTCCTACCCTTTATTTCTGACCATGCCCTTTTCTTTTGTTTCCTTTCCTTTCCCTTTTCACCTCCTTCTTCCTCTCCTCTTGCCTCTCTGAGCCCCACAATCAGTGTTTGGTGTATCTCCCACTCATCTCTCTCATCTTTTCATTTTGACATCTTTGTGGGTCTGTTTTACTCATGTACTACTGTTTATGTGCCAAGTTGGCCTGTCTGATGGATTCATTGGCTCTTGAGGCCAAGAGAAGTCCTTCATGGGTACTTGATCCAAATCTTGTTTCTTGTTGAGTCACAGCCTTCTTGTTCAGCTAAATGACTCCAGCCTTGTGCACTTGTGAAGAGAAGCTGAATTAAGAATGTGAGGGCTCCATATCTTCTCATGCACACTGGTTAGCTGAGGGGCTGTAGTAGTAGCAGGGAACGTTTGACCCAAAAGCTGGTAAGCAGAGACTGCTGTAGGGTACAAGTATAAAAGATGTTGCAATAGGTACCCAGAAATGAAGGCCTTATGAGCTCTTTTGCGTGTCTCGTATTAGTTCTTTATCATAAGAAACTAATGAAATCTGGGACAAAAAGACATCAAGAGACGAGGACCTTTATTCTGGGAAGGGATAGTAATCACTTACTGGCAGTAATCAAGTGACATGTTTGCATTTCCTTGGAAGGAAACATTGCAGCGAAATTGGAGACAATGATAGCATTTACACTGGTTCATGCAGCAGACCTTGAAGGCCTGAGGATCTGTAATACATCATGTTGTGGAAGCATGAGGGTACACTTTGCTATATGCAGAGTTGGTGCTTGGAAAGCACATGGTGTGTGTGATTATGTTACTGGTGAACAGAATGGCTGCATGTGGCATAGCCATGTAAGTTAAGTACCCTGAGAGAGATGAATTGGTTGGATACTGATGTCACTGGCATAAATGATCCTGGTTGAAAGTGAGGAAATGTCATTGCAGAGCCAGGTGAGGTTCTCTTTGCTGTTAAATGAGGAATGGCCTTGATGAAGCAACATCCAAGTGGTTCTTTACTGGTCTGGTGAAACTTTTCAGAATAAAATGATAGAGAGCACCTGTGTGACTGCAGGAGAGAAAGGGCTACACCCAGTTAACATGCATACTGAGTTGGAAATGTGATAGCAATATCATACATGATTCCAAAGAAGAGAACAGATTGGACTTCATAAGTCATCTCTGATCCAGGTTACAGGCTGCCCTAAATGCCCGGATCAATATGCAGGAGGAATCTTGTGTTCTAGGGTACCTGAGGGTGCTTGATCTACATTTAGGGTGCAGCTTCTTAATAAGGGCTATTATTGATAGGGTGCTGTCAATAGTTTTCAACAAAACTATCACATTTAGATCAACTTCTGTATAGTATGAAGGGCAAGAAGAATGCAACATCTCATAAATTCCAGTTTTCCTACCCAAGTATTTTAGAAGAGTTAAAGGATAATGAACTGTGGTGCTTTTTGTTATATCAGTTTAAATGCAGCATGACTACTTTTAATGTACCTTTTCAAATGGGTTATCAGAAAATCAGTGATAGGAGCAAAGACCTGGCTAAACACAACAGAAGAGCTCTTATAGGTTCAAGAGAGTGATTCTCTGCATTCTTATATCAGGGTGAATCTTACACTGCTTCACCAGAATCATGAGCCAAAGAAAAAGAACAAAAACATGCCTGCCAGCATCTAGTAAGTGCCTTGGAGCAATGTCCATTAACTCTGAAATAGCTCCAAGAGAGCTGTATGCCAAGAAGCGAGAACAAAAGAAAGGACAACAACAAGAGTGCCTGACATTTTCCCCTGTTGGAAATGAAATAAAAAGTTAGATTAGCAAACAAAGCACCAAGGTATCTGGCAGCTTGTCAGGATAGCGGCTCTACCATCTGCACCAAGGCCATGTGTCACTGTCATCCCTGAGGAGTAGGTCTCTTGAAAGAACAGAGGATGGCTATGCAGGACCAAGGAGGACACTGGCATGATTTCCTGTGGGACCTGAAGATGTTCCTGACAGCTCACACACACTGACTTGCCAGGCAATGTACTGAATGAGGCCATGAGGAGCAAAATGAGGCTCTGTGTGGCAGGTCTTTCTTGATGGCCAAAGAGGAGCTGTTTTGTGAACTAAGAATGTCTATGCGATGGAGTGATCAGAGAGAACAGCAGTTGGACGATGCTTCTGATATGGTCTCGCAGACCTTTCATTTGACAATGGAGAGGAGGGAGATAACATAACCTATGAAAACCTAAGTCTTAGAAAATCCTTACGTGTGTGATTTGCTGTCCCTAATAGCTTGTTGATTTTAGTTGATTTGGATAAGTTTGACACCCTCCATAAGAGCCAACGACTGCCAAGCCCTTTCACACTACAGGTGCACAGCTGTTCATGACACTGTGCAGAGGCCAAGCTAGAAGATCTTGTCCAGGTTTTGGTTTTACAGTAGACTGAGGTTTTGGAAGTAAGGTGATTTTTTTTGTTCACTTTCTGTCAAGCCATGTGGTTCTTTAAAAGCTTTGAATGTGCTGCTGTAACCAGCCCTTGAAGCACTCCAGTAGCATTGCACTTCTGAGATGGGAGATGTGCCTGTAACCAGGAATGCTGCACTGCAGGGTGCAAGAGAGAGTCAGAGCACGAATGCTGCTTCTAGTCAGAGCAGATGTTAAGTGCAGCAGGTACTAGAACAGGCTTTTAATAGTTTGAGGGTCAGATTTCAGGTTTATCTCCTTATTTTACCCCTGACAGAAAAGGATAGTCTCTTTTGCCTGTAAGGGACTGTTTTAAAGTAGCAATTTGTCTTCTGAGTTGCTATGGCAAATTGATCCAAGGCGCTGAAGTGTTATGAAGTGTAGTTTGCACTTGCACGAAAGAAAATATTAGAGGTACTGGATAAATGCTTTTTGCTTTACTTGCATTCGTACAGCAGTTAGAAATCAGGTTTGCAGAGCACTAAGTGATAGTCAAAGAAGGCAGACTGGTCAGACGTTATGAATTTAACAGCTGTAGCAGCTAGAAGTTCTCTGTCCATGCCAATTGTGCAACACAGCATGAATAGAGGGGGTTTTGGGTGGTAGCATGTCTTGGACTATGTTCAGCACGATAAGCTTTGCAGGGAGAAGCCTCGGGGGGTCATGTAGACCTCGTCATTTCTTTTGAGACAGGCAACAGAAGAAGCTGCCAGGACACTGACGGTTATCCTAGAAAGATAGAGAAAATCATCCCATCAACTACTGAAAAGAAAATGGTAAAAATGATATCTGGTCAGTACCATGGGCTAGCAAACCATTAACAGGAGGTTCCATGACCTTCAGTCAGCCTCCTGAGCTTTTGTGGTACTGCTTTCACCTGATAAATCCGCTGTTTTGCAGCCACTTTCTCATGGCCTAACAGATCAGATGAGCAGCTAGGCAGTATTGCTGGCCAGCTTGGTACTGAGAAACTTGGCAAAGAGATGCTGCAGTAAGAGACGAGTAACTCTTCCCTCAGAGAACAATGAACAAATAACTCAGAGGGGGGCTAAGACTCCATGCATGACAAGAGTCCCTCCTCTGTCACAAGAACTAAAATTAAGTCTGTCATCACTTCTGAGTTGATTTTTCCAACAGGTCCTTTTGTAAACCCACTAAAATTTGGTGGTCTCTTCGTGTTTGTATTACATGCATTTTATGTACTTTAGCTCACAGTTATTACTTTTTTCTACATCTGCCTTGAGAAACTGGGGAAAAAAAATTACAAGAGCAGCCGTGAACAAAAATGAGGAGCTGGACTGTTGGAGCTGCACCATCCGAGTTGGTACCTGGCTTAGGTAGTGGTTTGGGTTCTGGCAAATCTTATACTCATTCCAGTGATAACTCTATTTCAGTGACAAGCAAATTTCTATGGAGGAAACACTGGTCCATATGCAGTCACTAAATAATTGTCATGCTTGCTGATAAACTGCTTTAGCATTTGGAAAATGGAGCCAATCTAGAGCTAAAGATGTGAGGAGGATTTTCCTGCAACTGCTAGATCTGTGATACAACCACATCTAAATCAGAGGATATGGCATAACCAGAGAAAACCAGTGCTGCTAGTACCACTGTTGGGTAATAAGGTGACAAAATGCAGCTCAGATTAGGTGACCACAGTATTCTATTCTTCCTGTAAAATCTCTTAATCTCATAGAATCACAGAATGGTTAGGGTTGGAAGGCACCTTAAAGATCCTCCAGTTCCAACTCCCTGACATGGGCAGGGGCACCTTCCACTAGACCAGGTTGCTCAAACCCCCATCCAGCCTGGCCTTGTGGTTGCCCCATTCCTGGCAGTGTTCAGCTTCTCTGGGCAACCTGTGCCAGTGTCTCACCACTTTCATAGAGAAGACTTTTTTTCCCAAAGTCTAATCTAAATCTCCCCTCTGTCAGTTTAAAGTCATTCCTTCTTGTCCTGTCTCTACATGCCTTTGTAAAAAGTCGCTCTCCAGATTTTTTGTAGGCTTCCTTTAGGTACTGGAAGGCTGTTCCAAGGTCTCCCTGGAGCTCTCTCCAGGCTGAACAACCCCAACTCTCAGCTTTATAGGAGAGGTGCTCAAGCCCTCTGAGCATCTCTATGGCCCTCCTCTGGACTCACTCAAGCAGATCCATGTCCTTCACACCCGTTGGGGTGTCTTTCTTATGTCTTCCCACAGGACACACACATGCTCACAGAGCTGCAGCTCTGGGAATGCTCACTTCCCAGCTGTATGGCACAGCCATTCTAGCTGCTTTTGCCATCCTGCTTGGGTGCCGAGCAGGTCACAGTGGCTCTCAAAGGCCAGAAGAGGCTGTGGCTACAGATTTTGCTTGTATTGAAGCAACTCTTAACCCTCCCAGTAGAACAGCAGCTGCAGAAGCCACCACTGGCTGCTATAGGCTCACCTCCTCTTCCCCTCCACTTAGCAGAGCCCAGGTGGCTCTGACACTGCTCTTGCTATGTGCATGTAGGAGCACTGAATGCTTTGTTTTCTGGGCTGCAACCATGACAAGCTAATAACCATTATACAAACAAGAGGGAGTAATTATCTCATTAAAGGTACTGACAGTATACAGGGGCCTCTAGGGTATTCTTTCACCTCAACTGAGGCTCTGTAGGGAGAAGCCTTTCAGAGGTGTCTTCCAGGAGCACATCCTTTGTTCTGATGGATGCAGTGTGTCAAAATAATTGGTCAAAGATTTATATTTATTTTTTTTAAAGTTCATGCTTCCCTTGTCAGGTAGTTCAGGAAAGCTCCCTTTGCTGAGCAGCTCTCCTGTGTTTGACTCTGTTTCAGGGAGTCCCAGGCCTGTCTTCCCAACTTGGTGTTTGGGAAATAAAACTATGGTGCTTAGTATGAAGAGAAGAGCCCTGGTGGGGGTGAAGGAGATCCATTCAGGCCTCAGCTCTGCCAACTTTTCTTTTTTAAAAAGGCTGTTTCGTCTTCTGTTGCTAGAAGTGCGGTGAGCACATTTAAAGAAGGAGAATACTCTCATGCTCGAGGTTCAGTGGATTTGTCAGTCTCAGCAAGATTAGGATTGAAAGGGGAAGAGGCAAAATGAGGGCGAGAATTATTTCTGTAGTTCTTTTTAATCCATCTTTCAGCAGTTTGTTTGGAACAATTTATGTTTTTTGTTTGTGTCATAATAAGTTGTTTGGTCAGAAAATTGACACTGGAAAAATTATTGTAACTTGAACAACTATCTCTTTTCCCTCACGTTGGAATCCTGAATAAGATACACGTGTTTGTTGTCAGTGGTATACAACATGAAAAATTGTAATGCTGAGGGTTATTGTTGTGTGCTTTATTATAATACATTTTTGATCTTTGCAAAATTAAATAGGTGATGTATTATTTAAAAGACATCTTCCAAATACCATTAACTGCACTTTATTTGCATTCTTTCCTAATAAGGTTGTGATGGTTTCCTTACTGCGTCACAGTAACTAGATATAAAATACAGAGTAACCACATTTTACTGCTAGATATTAATTAATCTCTTTATTTTACCTGAATGTCTTTTGGGTAGTGCTAGAACAACTCAGGGTACAGTATGCTGGGGCTCAGAGTGGGAGAGAGTCCTAGAGAGCAGAGGGAGGAAATGCTTGAGAGATTGAAAACTCAGTGAGTAAAAATACATCTTTTGTTAGTCAGGGTATGTTTTCTTTTGCTCTCAAAAGCACTTCCCACCAGAAATACGGTTTTTCTATATGTTGTGTGATTGATTCATCGTTGTTACCAGGTCTGATATGCACTTCTGCTTAGCCACCACCTAAACTCTCCATTACTCCGTGTCTGTTCCTGATGTGAAATCCTGTTTTTGAGAAGTTTGTAAAGTCCAAGTGCCATGATTCAGGCTTTAATCACACAGACCCTTCTATACCACCTGTTTCAATCTTGTCTAGAACAGTGCTGTATAGTGCGATTGGCATCAGCCTTGGGAGCGAGTGATGAGAACTTGGAGACACGAGGGGTTAGCCATGGGTCTCTTCCTCCGGCTCTGCAGCCAGAATTCCTGAGACAGGTCCCAGAGCAGATGAGGTGTACATCTGTGTGTCATGAGGATGAGGGCATTCAACTTGTACAGGGCTCTAACGCTGTGTGTTTGTTACACTGGGACAGGATCTAATGGCGTTAACTCTAGAAGAACTTCTAAAAGACAGAATTAGTTTTGATTTTCTATTTTGTTTGCTTCTTTCTCTTTTATTGTTCATTTTTGTTTTATTTTAGGCAGGTGCTGTCATATCTGGGATCTGTAGGCTTCTGAAGGACGTATTTTAAATTTCAGCAAAACTGTGGTTATATTTTCTCTTAATACTTGAAAGCATTTTTAATATCGGGAGTTAAAAGCTTTGTAAAAACCTTTTTGTCATGCAAACAGTTAATTATAAACTTATTGAATTAAGGTCTTTATTAGAATACTTACATCACTTGGTTTATGAGGTAATACAGCATCTAGATAGCTAGTTGGTTTTGTCGCATACTGTCATTCGCCAAATCGTTTGATAAATTCGCCATAAACTCCCTGACATTTTGCTCAAAAGAGTTAGTTTCCTTCATTCTTTGCCGCCAGACAGGTCGTGTATCTTTTCAGGCTTGAAGAATTTCTATCAGCTATTTAAATGCAAGGCCACGAAGACAAAGCCAAACTCGGGCCGCAGTGAGCTGAACCAGGGGATTCAGGACCAAAGGAGTTGCAGTACATAATTAAACAGTAACGGTGCCTTACTCCAGAGACTTTATATATTGCAGTGTAAACTGTGCTTTACCAATGAAAAAGGGGTATATGTGCAGCTACCAGACACGGATGGTGAAAATTGTCACGGAGTGATACTTTAAAAGTTTTTTCCCTACTACTTAGGCAGGGAACGTGACTAAAGATGGCTGCTGCCAGTTCCCTGCTGCCGAGGGAAGAGGATGCTTCCCAGCTTCCCAGCTTTCAGCGCCGGGAGGAAAAGAAAGGGCAGAGCTGGGCATCGGTCTCTCCTTGGCGCTAATGGCAGCCGCCTTTGCTTTTACTCCTTGCAGCTGGGCTCAGAGCCAAAGGAATTATATACAGCCATGGCTGTGCACTGAAACGAGGAGGAGGAGGTAAGGTAATCTTTCTCAAGGCTTATTGCACCTCTGATGTTGCTCTCGGCAGCAAGTTTCTCTTCGCCTTGTGGTGATGATCCAAGCTCCTGTCCCTCAGCTCACAGTATTGAAATGGGAAAGGAGAAATGGTATTATTTCAGTTTTAGGGCGGTAAAAGAAATCTGTCATGAAGCAGCAGTACCGTTGTGTTGGCCTTTGGACAAGGAGGTGATACACCCCCTCACCCAATGCAACTAAGAGGTGTGAGAAGGGAAAGCCTTAAAGTTAAAGCTGCTGCAAACTTGGGGGTTGATGACGGAGCAGGAGCTGATTTCACAGCACAGTCCTAGCTGTCAAGATTTATATTGTAGTTTTAGCAATGTTAAAGTGATTTTTCTACACGGCTCTGTTGAATTTGATGGGGGAATATCTTGAGAAAATCTATTGACAACAAGAGATATTTTAGCTGATTTTCAGAGAAGTACTTCGAAGGAGCAGGCTGTAGGGGAGAGGCAGCACAGTGGGAGGCTTCTTATGGACAAGGCAGTTTTATGTTGAATGAAGAAGATGCACATAGGGACGTGCTTGTATTGATGAAGGCAGGACTGCAAGCGTGTTCCTGCTGTGAATACGTGGGCAAACGAGCAGGGGGAAAGGAATAGCCTTGAGCTGCCTCAAACCTCTCTTGTGCTGCCTGAAAACAAGAAGCACACAAAGCAACGGTACTTGGAGTCTCGTGGCAGGGCCTGGAAATCAACCCTAAAGGACTCTCAGCAGACCCTTTCTGAAGTCCTATGCAGATGCCATTGCCCTTTTGTTTGTGTGGCAGTGGAGATTGTGTGTACGAAGGAATATACACCAGTTTGTGTGGGTTAAGAAGCATATTTTCCTGCAGGATGCTTTTCACCATGACTATTCATGTATTAATTTATTGGCATCTAGTGCTGAAGCAAGTCATGCCAACTTTTGCCTTCTATAAACAAGATGGGCAGCTCTCCCAAGACACTGGGTATCTGCTTTTTCTTCAAGCCTGCTGCTGTGATGGTCTTTGGCTGTCAGACTGCTGCCTGTGTTGTGCAGGTAGCCTGATGTTTTCGGGGGGTGCTTATGGAAAGGAACTTGAAGCCATTTCTGTGCCTTTGAAGGTTTTTCTAGCTCTGGCAACTTGCTAACAGTGAGGCCTGTTTCCTCTTATTTCTTGTGCATCTCTTCACTCAGTGGGATGATTTCCTGTTGTAACTTGTGGGGTTACCTTGCAGCCTCCCCACCTAGCCATTCTTTGTCTTGCTTTGACCACAGAGAGTTCTGTGAGCATAAATTCATCTCTGCCCAAGTGCATACCCTTGACAAATAATCTTCTGAGGGAAGTCAGTATATTGTACCAATATCCGGGGGCTTCAGGCAGACTCCAGGACATGTATTTCATACTGTATCCAAGGAAATGTATAGGAAGGTGCAACTTTTGCCCTGAAGACCTGTAACAATAAATTCTACTGGGCCTGCTGCATCTTACAAAGTCATCAGGGGACGTATGTTATAGCTTCCAGAAAGAGCATCAGAATCAAATCCATGTAATGCTGTACCTCATGTTGCTGATGTGAATACACTGGAAAAAGGGAAGAAGGACAGGAGCAGCTGAGTACATGCTGTGGAGTGACAAAGGTTTGAGCAGCTCAGTAGCTGCTCCCTTGCCATGTTGGTCTTGTAGCAGGGTGGGAAAGATCTCAGTAGGGCCTGGGATGCTACTAGTGTGAATGGGGCCGTAGGACTGGACTTCAGAGAGCACAGTTTAAGCCTCGCTGTAACAAAAATTCATATGAATGATTGATTTTACACACATTAAAAGTTCTTTCAAAAGAAGAAGTAGAAATACTTCAGTACATAATCCTTTGACAGACTAAGAAATTACTGTAATTTGTGTGTTTCAGTTCCCCACATGAGATTATTTTTCTTTTTAACGTATCGTGTGATGGGGAGGGGAGAGAATATACTGAGGAGCTCTGCTACATGCACGGAAGTGTTTCAGCCTCTGTCCTTTCAAAACAAACAAAAATGAAACCAAAAAAGCAACAGCGAAGTTTGAAAGCAAGAAAGGATTTTCTTGCCAAATTACCTCAGATGGAGCATATTTGAACAGAAATGCTACAGAACACCATCTGCTGAAAACCGATGCTTTGTTTAGTTTTATGCAAAGACAAACACAAAAAAAAGAGCATCTTTGTTCTTTTACAGAGAGTTGGATTGAACGATGTCTCAATGAAAGTGAAAACAAACGTTATTCCAGTCACACCTCTCTGGGGAATGTTTCTAACGATGAAAGTAAGTAACTTGTCATTCATTTAAACTGAGTGTGAACATGTCCAAATGCTAATTTCCTGCTGTATAAGTTGCTGCATCTTGGAGATATTTTTAATACTAAGCAGTTTAAAGCATCAACTCACTTGACACATCCAATCATTTCAGTAATTTATTTTCCTGGAATATTTGCTCTTTAGCATTATTGAAAATGAAATAACATTATCTGTTCATTAAAGCAACCAGAATAATTTGTGTGTCACAGAGTAAAAGTTGGATGATCTCTAAAATATGCTGTTAGTATTAGCTTATGAGTAAAACCATCTGTTTTGCTTTCCACTAGTGAGCACCGTGTGGTTGAAATACAGGAAAAAATTGTGCTGCTTCTCAACACTACTATACAAAATCATACATATAAACCCCTTCTCTTAAGAATTAAATATTAATTGGATTAAAAGAATTAACATTAAATCATGATATTAATTCCTTTATAGTCACTGAGAAGAAACATTTATAAATCTAGCTGATTTTAAAATAGTTACTTTTATCTCTTCAAGTTGTAGCAATTTTAGATCTTGGGTTTTAATAACAGGCAATTATTAAAAGACCCCAAAATGCCATAAAATAACCTAATTGTTTCTTTTTTAAATTTCAGGATAATTTTTAGTTTATAATTATGTTTTCCCTGTTCATAAAATCTCTATTCTACTTAATTTGCCCAAAGCAAAATACTCTTCATGTTAATTTTCCTCTCTGCAGTTAGTATGTTAGTTCTAGTTACAAGATATTAATGCAGACTGAATTCTTAAATTCAGACTCACATTTTTTATGATGTTTAAGCACCTAAGCTTAGAAAACGTATTTTTAGTGACTTCTTCATTGCTGAGTGCCCCTTTTTCATTTTGAGAGAGCTACTTCATTTTGACGTCAGAACAAAATTCTCATGCCTTGCAGCACATTACTTTAGTGGATCATGGAATTTGCTATACTGGGACCCTACTCTTGTTTGTTCTGGCATCTCTTCTGAGGTAATCTCTCTTTAGAAGGAGAAAGGAGGTGTTAGAAAGGTGTGGTTTATTCATGACTCCCAGGCTAAGAACAGTGAACAAGAATTCTTACAGATAGACAATAAAACTTGGACAGATTTGAGTTTTTGCTTTTTACAAATGAAGGAATTAAAAATAAGTTTCTCTTTAAAATTAAAATTCCAGTGGAAAAACAAAGAAGAATATCCTCACGTTAATTTGCATTTTACAAGAACCCGTGAGACTTATGAAGTACATTTCACTCCGATGCCACTGAGAAAGGGGTGGAAAGAATCTGTGATGAATGTGACTTCAGACTCTTAACAGGGTCAGAATTCAGGATTCAACCCTATGGACTTTAGTGAGCTTTTCCTTAGACTTACAGTTCAAGGCACTGTTGTCAAGGTAATTATTTGTACCACTAGCTATATTAAAAAAAATGACAGTGTCATAATTATGTGGTCTTTTATATTCTGTTCTAGATCTGTTACCCTAAATAGGTTGTAGCAAACCTAGCTACAGCTAAGGGTATTTCAATATGCTTTCAGTTTACCTGTGAGCACGAGAAAAATTCCACATACCTGGGGACAGTAGGAAGGGGACTTTGCATTAGCAAGAGCAGGTGTTTCAGACAATGGAGGGGTTTTGTCTGGTTGTTGTTTTGGGTTTTTTTTTGAAAAGGATGTTTTTTCATTCCATTTGCAGGTACTGGAATTAAGGGGCAAGTGATAATAATAGAAGTGACACATTTAGACCTGATAAAACAAATATATAAATTAATGTATCTCACAATTTGTGAATAGAAGGCATTGTCACAGTATATAATTGAAACTCAAATGAGAGTTGATTTCATCTAGCTTCCTTCTTAATAGTCAGTTCTTCCAGATGCTTCCTTTGTACTGATACCAGCATTTCTGCTGGTATTCAGATAAGAGAATTAATCCACCTGAAAAGTCATCCTTGTTTAGGGGGATGGAGAGGGGGAAGAAGAAAGAGTATGAAATAAAAATAACCCACTTGCCCAGCTGCATGAAGACCAATAACTTGTGAAATCCAAAATAAACTAGAAGTTTCACCTTAGAAATCATTGTAGTATGTACTCCTTTCCAACTCTTGAGTCCTAACATTTCTCTGAGAGTGCCCACATATCAACCAAGAAATTTCCAAACTGTCTTGTCCCTTTTTGTCCAGCCTCTGCCCCTGTTCGAATTCTCCAGAATGGTGGTCACATTGCTATTGTCAATGGAACTCCAGTTTTCATCTGCAGCCAAAAGAAGGCATCATTCATCTTTCTCTTGACTACTTTTTTTTACCTCTAAATATATGAAGTAGCTGTTGGCTGGACTCTACCAGAGAAAATGTGGGTCTGGTGTTTGGTTTCTTTTTTTTGGCCTTGTGTCCAGTAAAGACTATGAGAATTTGCAGTTTGAACTGATCATGTTTGTACTCAGTATCATGCTTTTGGAGTTCATGGGGTTTTAGGACAAGAGTAATAGTTTTGCTGCTCTCCTTTTCTACAGCTGAACCATACTTCAGGCCACAGGGATCCTTTGCAATCTTCTGTTTCCATCCAGGCCTCTTGAACATACATTACATTGTAAAAAGAAGCAATGACTCATAACTGTGAATTCCCATGGTCCTGCTGCTTCTTGGAGAGGTTCTTATTCTTTTGGAATCTTTTATGACTTTTTCAAAAGCTCAGCTTTTACACTATTAAAAATCAACATATTTTTGATTTAATTTTCCAATTTTTTAAATGTTTTTCCTTCCACCACTTCCACACTCTACATGTCAGCCAAAAGATCCAGCAGGAAAAGGAATGATACAACCTTTTATTGAATAACTGAAAAACCCCTCACAATATTTTCTGTGCACTGTGCATTCAGTCAGATTCTCCAGACTGAAATAGAGGTCTGGAAGAATACAGTTCTATGATCATGAAAGTTTCAACTTCAGCTCATGGGGAAGCAGTCAAGAGATTACATGATGAAGTGGGAAGGTTGCTTGTCCAAATTTTCTTGCATGTTTAGAAATGTGAATGTGTAGACAGTCTAAATGAGATAAAAGGTTTAGACTACCTTTTGTACTTCAAAAGCAGTGTTCAAGATCCATGTTCAAGCTGGCTGAAAGGGACTTATCCAAGAGTTTTTGGAGTTTTTTAGGTTGGAACTAAACTTCTTACTCTTCCAGCGAAAAAATGTTTAAAAAAGCAGCTGCTCAATTGGAACCATGCTCCCATGTTCCTGACAGGGACATTAAACAGCCCATTATTTTTGAAGCATAGAATACATGCTAACGAGCCTGAATTTTATTTATGGCTACATGTAATAAGAGACAAGGTAGCTTCTAACTATTACTTAATTTTAGCTAAGGGCAAATCACTTTTTGAGAAGAGTCAGGACCTGGACTGCAGGGGTTACAGAGGAAGAGGCTATTCCTCTGAAAGGTGTGGAGATACCTGAACCAAGGGAAGGATTTTATCCATATAAACATGTTAGCTTCTTAGTGGTTTTGAGACGCATGCAGGCAACACAGGAAAGTACAGGCCTCTTCTGTTATCTCCACAATGGAAAGCAGAGCTTTACCTCAACTTCAGTTGTGACAAACAGACCAGCACCACCATTTTACAAAAGGGTGTGCTAATTCAGGGTCTTCGCTTTGAGTTGCTCCACTCATTGTTTAAGGGAGCATGCTTACGGATGTACTGAGTATCGCTCCTACTGTCTCTGCATCTTGATCCAAGATGCAAGAAATCCCTTGACCTGTACCTAAAATAAACCAGCAGAAGTTAGAAGATAATACTGATAGTTCAGGGAAAGCCACAAACACATGCAGAAGGTACAAATTTAACTCTACTGTGGTGGCTTTGAAACAGAATTTTGAAAGGAGAAAGATGGAGCTGTTAGCAAAGAAATTTCCATGTAACGTGGGAAGAAAAAGGTTCTCCATTATCTCTGGTAGTCAAGTAAATACTACTTTTTGTAGTAATTGATGATCCCAGTTTTTAATATCTTTGAAGGCCTCTTCTGTGCTGAGTACTTGAAACTGTCTAAGCTATTACCTGCTTTCAGTTTGGGATGAGTACCAGGTTTCTCACCTAATCAGGTACCTTGAATATACTTTTGCTTGGAACACTGGTAGTCCTTCTACTGACAGTCAGCACATTAGACCTGCTCCTAGCAAATAGTTTCTCCCTGAGGTGCTATACAACTGCCATATGTGTGAACACGTGCAGCTGTTCGTCAGCAGGAGGATTTTTCCTCATGATATCAAGTCCTTTTGGATTTATCACAGAAGAATTGTCAGGTCTGTTCTTTGACAATGCCTCAAAACAAGACTTCTTTTCAGTGTCTTTATTTCCTTTTTTTTACCAAAATAGATTGGATTTTAAAAGAATTTTAGAAGATGTGGGTTCGTTTTAATGTACAGTATTGTTCTGATGGAGACTGACGAAGTGACAGGTCAAAAAGTAAGGAAAAGCAGCGTTACTTAGCTCTTTCATGATTTACTAACAGGTCTGGGATCAGATATGAGTCAAGAGTTAGACAAAACATTCCCTGCTCAATAGGGAAGTCATTAAGTTCCCTGTCACCAACTAAAATATAAGAAATAGGGATACTTACTATTCTTTGTTAGTCGATAATCTGATGAGTATATATTGTTAAACTATACAGGGCAGAACAAAGTGCTTGTATATGCATAGTGAAAGTTTGTATTTTTAAGTCCCCTCCGTTCCTATACCATGTGCAATTCTTTCTATCTATTTAATTGAAAAGTAAAGTTTTCTCTCAGCCAACATCTGGTGAAAATGAGAAACACTTTAGCTGACAGCTGGTCCATTAGCAGAAAACAGCAATGTTCTATTTTACTGTACAGACACTTGATTTTGGGGGAGACAAGCACTAACTGTGAAAAATACAGTTTTGTTGAAAGTCCAGTTGTTCAATGGGTAATATTTTGGTGGAAAAAGGCGTTAAAAGAATTTTTGATAAGTTCAAAGTCCATTGCTCTTCTTGGTTGTAAGAGACAGTGGAAGATGCTGAAGAGTCTTGAAGGATCCCCAGGAAGCAAACACGCCTGAGGAGGGACACTTAAATTGCATTTTATGATACCATTGTGCTGTTAAAACAAATCTTTATGTGAGAGGAGCTGAGTATGGGTGGCTTAATAGTGTGTCTGAGGGCAGATTAGGCAAATCATCTGCTCACAGGTGCTCACTCTTCACCGTGAGTGAAAAACAACTAGAGGTGGGGTAGAAGGGATGTAGAGACTCTACTATCGAGCCAAATACAATTTAGATTTTGGCTAGATGTCTAATAGTGTGCCACATATCTAAAGGAAAATTGAGTCTAGTTAGCACAGGTGAAGCCATCTAATAACAGACCTTTTAATGCTAGTGCCCTTAAATCAAGAGAGAACATAAAGTTTTATTTCAGGGAGGGGAGAGTAGTCCCTCCTGGTTCCACAGGCAGAGGTTTCAGTCGTCTTCACCTTAGATGAGGGGTTATTTACACCAGTGGCTCCTAACAATTTCCAGCGAGGTAGAAACCAACTGTACACTGGACTTAAACCAGTGGATGGAAGGCTTTGACACTGACATAAAAAGTACTAATTAAGAAAAGGGATGACTTTTACCTGAGAAGCAATCAACTTAATTAGAACAAAACAGTGGCACACAGGAGGAGGATTGGACCCCCCCTTAAGCTGATACCTAAGGCAGCAGTGTTGGTGGTTGTACCTGGCTGTGGTGCCTCCTCCCTACAACAGCAAAAGCCTGAATCCCTTCAGTCAGTAGAAAGGCACTGCAGTACTCTGTGTTATGGGACCCTGTAGGCCAGGCCACAGGATGACAGATATCATTTTCATTACTAAAGCAGTGGAAATGCTCTCTCTTGTGCACCCTCAGTCCAGGACTGGACAGTGCTCCTGCCTGTTGCCCCTCCATGGTGACTATGATGCCTTCCATGCCAGGGCACACTTGCCCTCCCAGCAGGTGCTTTTGCCCCACTGAAACAGGCTCCTTCATCCCCTACTGCCTATTAAAATGTAAAACTCAATCCAGAAAGCTCTTCCCACTTCAAATCAGGGCTAACATGGCCATGCTCTCCTTCCCAAGCCTCCTTTCAGGGAAGGCTGGAGCCAGGCAAACTCTTCTTAGGGTGCCTGTGCTATCAGCTAAGAGCAAGAAAGAGAAAATGGTTGTTGTGAGAGGAGGCAGCCCCAACTGTTTTATCCACCCAGTGGTTTAAATCTGTGCAGCAAGGCTCTGCCTCCTGCTACAGAGAAGGCATTTGTCCCAGTGCTGTTGAGGCCAGGGGCTGCTGTCGAGCAACAGCAGCCTGCGACAGCCACTGCCGCTCAGCATTCAAGCCCTGTGTGCCGAAGGTTTGTTGCGTGCTGACCGTTTGTTTAGGAGAAACAAATGAAAACCACAATTTAAAAGTGATTTGAAATGTGTATGTTGGTCCTATGTGCTGAATAAAAGCGGGCTCCTGAAAGGCAGGGAAGGAGTGTGCAGTCCAATAATTAGAGGCCCATTGTCATGCAGATGCAGAAGAGGGGCTGCAAGCAGTGTCTGCGAGTAACTGTAAATCTGGATTTTCCTGACGTTCAGGAGACCTGCCTTGCAAGCTAAGGGATGCTCAGTTAGCACAACTTGCCCTATATGTAATGAAAGAAATACTGTGGCGTGAGGGCTGAAGACAGTATTTTTCCAAAGTGGGGTTTTCTTTGTGTGCGTCGGCTCTTGGGATGGCACAAAGGGCCTCCCAATGGGGTCTGATGTTCAGAGGAGACAGCCTGGCCCACTTTAGATTCACTACCCTAATAGCTTTCTTAAATAACTTTTAAAACTCAATCGTATGAAGAAATAAGGCTTGCAGCATGGTTTAACTTATCACTTAGGTATCAAATCCCTCTACACTTAATGCTTTAATTGGGGACAAAGTTAAAATATCAACCCATGTTTGATACAACAGTGTTTTCCAGAGAATACTGTTCTGGAGGCACTGTTTGTGCTTCACTCCAGCTTTCACTGGGGATTGCTTTATATGTTTCACAAGTCACAGTTTCATAGGAATTATTCTATAAATGCTTTCAAATTATTTCAAAAGAATTAATGTGAACTAGGAAGAATCCAGCATTTTAGGAGTTTTAATTATCTTTTTTTATTCATCTTTCATTCAAATTTTTGGAAAGCCAACAAATCAGAGAGTTACCTTGGAAACAGTTAATGAGGAATATTATTAGAGAAATTAGCTGAAAAAGAATGAAGTGTATTATAGGATGCTTTTAATTTCAGTTTGTCTCATTTAGAATTAATCTTTGTAAATTTGTAAACATTTAGTATGTATCACATTTTGTGATCCCAACAGTGGACGAACTCCATTAGATTAAATGCTTTATCTAAAACAAAACTTGGGTAAGGCAACTGTTGCCTTAAAGCAGGTAAAAAAGTTCCTATGTTCTGACATGCTGCTTGATGTCTAAGAGTTGGGTTTTTTCTTCGTATGAATTCATCCTTTCCAATGCCATTATTCCTGCGCACTGCTGTTAATATCAGTGATATTTGCGAGGTTTATTGCCTTAAGCAGTAGCTACACATTGCTAGCCTAGGGAATATCGTTATTTACATTTCCACAATTCATCCAATAGTTTGAGAAAGCTTTGACACCTGAGAATATTTTTTATCTATTGCATAATTCCTTAAATTCATAAACACCTGAGAAATTCCCACTGAAATTACATAGTATATTTTTGTTTCTTAACAGATGAGGAAAAAGAAAATAACAGAGCATCAAAACCACATTCAACTCCAGCGACACTGCAATGGTAAGATGACTTTTAAAAAAAAACCAAGAAAACCTGTTAGTATTTGTTTCTTATGATTTTTCCAGCTGAAAAGAATAGAGGTCTTGGACATCCTAGTCAGTTCTAAAGATACCTTCACTGTGAGTGTTTAATGCTCTCATTCGTATCCTGTACAGCATTTCTCAACCAATAACTTGCACTTGCTGAATTTGTTTCAACGTAGGAAACCTCTGATGTAGCTTAGAAGTTCTATTTGGCATATTTGTTTGCCACCTTGCCAGCTGGTGATTTGTGTGATTTGTCATCGTTGCTATATTTCTTACAAAAAGAAAACTAGAACTGAGATTTTTTTCAAGACTCCATTTGTTTTGTAGTATAATGAAGCCCACCCTTACTGAAGGTTTTACTGAAATGAGATCTCTGTAATTCAGTGTAGAAAACAACAAGAGACAGAATTTGAGGTTTCATTAGTTTGTCAAAATCCCCTTGCAAATTTAGAGGGGGGAAAGAAAGAAAGGTAATTGGGAAAAGAGACAGAAGATGGGGAGAGGAAAGTTTGTCAGTTACTGTTCTATGAAAAAGGAGCAAATGCTGTTCCCTGTGATTTACAGAAGTATTCTAGGCTGCATGTTCTGTAATGTTACTTATACTTCCGACATCCCTTTCTATAGGTTATCACTCAGACTTTTGTTGGCTTTTCCCTTAATTTAGGGTTTTAGTTCTGGTTTAGCTTTCTCAATATTGTAAGTGATCAAGCATCTTTCAGGAGGTTCCTTGTATCTGGCAGAACAGATACAGAGAAGACCCAGAGCATGCTTATCTGAAAACCCACACTCGTTAGCTTGCTTTAAGTCTTTTAAAGAAAGGCCTTCACTTTACTTGTAAGTACTTCTCATAGTTTCATGGGTGAAAAGATTAGATTATTGGCAAAAAATGTGTGTGTTTTTAACAAAATGTTGGCAAAATTATTTTTTCTGCTTCTGTCAGTCTCCTGGGAGAGCTCACTGACCAAACAGCAAAGAATCATTTATTCAGCGAATTTTGCTATTTTTCTCTGCCTGTGAAATCCTGTGATTTTGTGGAACACACACAAAAAGATCCAGATTGTTTCATCTTTCTGCCTTTTAAAGCTGATCAGTCAAATTTTAGATTTAAAAAAATCCCAAGACCTGTGCGTTGATTTAGTAGGTTGCTGCAAGTATTCAGTGTTCTGCCTTGAAGAAGCTTGCATGTACTTCCAGTGCAAGTAATTATATGGACAAATGTAAATAAAGGCAGTGAATTCTCAGCTATTGCTTTCTTGTACCTATTTGTATCATGAAAGTGCTGTTTTTCAGAAGTTTAAGGAAATGGAATAGAGAGTCTCTACTGATGGAGAGAAAATTATTAAAATAATAGCGAAATGTCATAGAGCTATTTTATTATTTTCCATTATTCACATGCATAACTTCAGCACAGTTCAAGCAAGATAACAAAGAACTATCTAGCTAAAATAAAATAGCAGGCAGGGCTTACCAGTCCCAAATCCGAAACAGTGTTTATTTTGCAGTAGAGTCAGTTAAGAGCAAATAACATAGTAGCCAAGAAGTCAGAGTTAATTAGAACATGCCAGTGATACTGTTCCCAGCAGAAAATATGCAAATACTGTAAACAGTCTTTTGCCAAATGCTTTCAAGTTTCCTCAGTCATAAAGGTTAGTAAATCCCTAAACTCATGGGATATTGAGCCCTGCTGGAATGCAGTGTGCACGCTAATGCTCATTCAGCAGTGTTCGCAATAGAATCTTAGAATTCTGATTCTGAAAAGGCTGCTTACATCGTCTTCCCTTCCCCCTTGCTAGTATACTGCCTTACTACCTGTGTGTTGTGTTTGTTAGACATTTAGCCAGGTCAGACATTCTCCTCTTCGAGTCTTTCGGAGCATCTGTAATTTCCTCCACTCCATTTTTCCCCCTAGAATTACATGGAGGAACAGAAAGCAAAGAAGTTTTCAAGTTTGATTTCTTTAGCTGCTGTCAAACTAAATTATACGATTGGCTCATTTATTAACGGACCTGTAGGTAAAAGTTTCCCGGTTTAGTAGCTATAGCATAGGACAGTTTTCTGGTGGTTTTCATATGGTTTTCAGCATATGTACTGCAGCTTTGAATTGGTGTTTCCTGAAGAAACTGTGTTTGATACATTAAATGAAATTACAAGCTGAAAAGATATGGTAAATTGCTAAAGTAGTGAGCTTGCTTTCGGTGAAGATATTGAATATCTATCTGGAAAGCTGGATGCAGTAGCATCCGGTTGCGTGTACTGCAGTAGCAGCTAGCAACCCATGGTTGTGCTCAGCATGTCCAAATGCTGCACTGAGCACTTCCTGTAGGCTTAGCTTTACATGGTTAACAGTTTTACCTGATGCTACTGTCACTTACAGCTAATGATGGCAGTGGAGAGTTAGAGAGCAGAAACAGAGGAAGTAAGAGTAGCAAGCAAAAAGAGGAGGAAGAAAGTAGTAGGGTAAGTGAAGCAAGACATAAGGGAAATACTTAAAGGATTCATATTGCCATCAATTTATTAGTTATTCCTTGTCTGACATCCTGCTGAAAAGAATCAACAACAGCAATCCCATGGAGATGCTTATGCCTCTCCAAAGGCAAAGTATGTTGAATACTACAAATGTCCTCATTTACAAGGAAGAAGTAACTGAAGATGCCAAAAAGCATCTTAGGATGACTTTCAGCCTAGCTAAATATCCTTTTCCTGGAAACAGGAATGGTGTCTTTGTTTTGTTTGTGACAGAAAATGAAGTGAAAGGCCTGGTAAATGTCACATTACTGCTGAATACATCATAATTGGGGAAACATTGTGAGCACAAATTTAACCATTATGGCAATACCAATACCTAGTATCATGTTTTTATCCCATGTTCCTGTGTTCATTAGCATCTATGAAGCTATACTTTGCTAAACACTTGGTTCTAAGTGGACTGGTTGTTCAGATTGTAAGCGTGAAACTTTATTTAACCTAATTTGGAGGGTGTGTGTGTTTACTTCTGCAAACACAGAATTATTCAAAGCACGAACAACCTAATTCCATACAGTTTAGCTGCTTACAATGTAAGTGCTCCTCAAAACGACAGTGTTGTGAAGCTGAAGTCAACAAAACTATTCCATTTTCTGCAACATTCATAAAAAGAAGTAAAAAAGAGGAAGGCAAAGCATTGCTAGGTAAGGATTTGTGCCAGATTATAGCAATTCCTGAGAAACAATTAATGCTTCAAAACTAATCATAGAATCATAGAATAGTTAGGGTTGGAAAGGACCTTAATATCATCCAGTTCCAGCCCCCCTGCCATGGCCAGGGACACCTCACACTAAACCATATCACCCAAGGCTATGTCCAACCTGGCCTGGAACACCGTCAGGGGTGGAGCATTCACAACTTCCCTGGGCAACCCATTCCAGTGCCTCACCACCCTTACAGTAAAGAATTTCTTCC